>JAQIXA010000834.1:0-33495 GCA_034699045.1 Nanhermannia cf. coronata Gr-Ori-00579
GAAATATACAAATTTATGTGTGATCATTTCCCTTATTTCTTAACTGCTCCTGCTGGATGGAAGAATTCTGTTCGGTATGATTTTATAAATACTTAAATAATTTACTTGTTAAATATTTTTTACTGAAAATGGCAATTGATTTAATTTAAAAAATGACATTCTATTGATTGTAAATTGTAAGTAATCTTTATATTATGTATATATTTAATTTTTAGTCACAACTTATCGCTCAATAAATGCTTTGAAAAAATTGAAAAGCCTGGAACAGGAGCTAGAAAAGGTTGCCTTTGGGCTTTAAATCCAGCAAAAATTCATAAGATGGATGAAGAAGTTCAGAAATGGAGTCGAAAGGATCCATTATCAATAAGAAAGGCAATGTCGGATCCAGAAAATTTGGAATTAATCGAAAAAGGTGAACTTAAACGGGATTATTCTGGCATTGGTGCTTCAGATGATGATGAAAACGAAGAAGAAGAAAATCCTGCTACTCCGTTAACTCCAGCCCAAATCCAAGCTCGTCGTACATCAAGAGTAAATTCTTCTGATTCAACACATGGTAATGTTGAAACTTATACAATTACTTCAACTGCTCCAGCCACATCAATTTCACAAATACATGCAGCTTCATCATTGCCGGTTAGAAGAATCATTTCATCGGTAAGTAAAAATAATTTAATAAACTTGTTTATTGTGTATGCATTTATATAAAGGAAAGTGGGTAGATGTAGATAACTAGGTATTATGATTAGGTATATTTATGATTACAGAATATATCTACCTAATCTAATTCGAATTATATTTTTTACAGGGAAAATATTTTGCTAATGGTACGGGTACGGGCTACACACTTTCATTTCAAAACCTCGCAAATTCACCAACTACTCCCATCATCATTCGCCGCACATCGGCGAAGAAATAAGTATGAATTTAAAAAATGTTTCGCTTTTTATTAATATTTAGTTAGGATATATGTACCTACATATTAGGTATTTAATAGATGTTTCATTAATAGATAACTTCATTTTTCACTTTATATTTCTAATTAGTAGTTTCTTGTTACAAGCACATCATAATAGATTTATTAATGTAGTTAGAAATAGTAGTAATAGCATAGTAGTAGTCCACACATACTTTATTTCAATTTCATAGTTGATATTTTTTATCAATTTCTCTCAATATTATAGATCAGTATATTTTCTAAACTAAACCTACCTACTTTGGTAAAAATTATTAGATAGGGATAGATAAATAAGTAATAAGATAAGAAGAACCAAATAGGTAGTTTAGCTTTTTTATTACCTCATTTCATTCTACGAAACAATCTTAATATTAAATTTTCTTATTGTTTGCTTTGCATTTATACTGTACTAGCTAATTTAATTGTAGATAATAATATGTATGTTAAAAGGGTTAGTTACTTTTATTATATACCCTACGAGTATTTTCTCTCGTATTTTTATAAAATAAAAAAGTTTAATATGAGTATGTAATTAGTTAATTAATAATTATAGTTGTAAATTAAGGACAAAAATTATAATAAGATACATACCAACAAAAATAAAATGCAAAAAATCATAAAAAAACAAGCCTGCTAACTAACGCAGGCTTGCTATCAGTATATTTAACGAAAACACTTTCTTTAGCTTAGAATGACTGATACGAAGTTAAATTTTAAAAATTTTGGTCTATTATGACCTTAGGTTGAAGATTATGAATTATGATCAATAGAAATAGAGATCGAAAATTCAGCATTCAATTTCCTTTTCTTCTTTTTTTGTTTATTAATTTGATTTTGACTGTCGTTTCAATTTCGGCATATTTAATTATGGTGTCAGTTCAGAAGCAGATCAATTTCAAAAAGGTATACAATTTCAAAATCTAAAGAAAGTCAAAATAATTTTTGTTTCCATAAAAATAAATACCTCAAACTCCAGTTCTAAATCTATAATGTAATTTATTAATCAAAAATGACCTTCGGGACATCGACCTTTCGAGGTGTTATATTATTCGGATCATTCTGGTCAACGAACCGACCAAATAGGTTCGGCCTGAAGGTCTTTGTGACGTTTTTGAGCAGATCGGATAAAATTTACTCGAGTTATTTTTGGTTGCTCAAAATTCTAAAAATTGTCACATACTTTTTTTTATAGAAGAAAACGTTATAAGAGAAAGGAAAAAAACGAAATAAAAATAAATTTTTATAATAATAAGCACAAAAAACTAACTTACCTATACACATTCGATTGAATTGTATTTTTATTTATGCATTTTATTATATCACATCACCTACCTTAATTCTTGATTAATAGATGATTATAATTGTATAAAATTTCTTTAAATACCTACACGTAATCAACTATTTCAGCTCGAGAAGCCAAATTTTGGCCTATTTATGAAATTGTTAGTTACAATGTATTTTATTTTCTAGTTAAAATTTTCAATTTTAAAATATTTTATTGATATTAACACTAACTACATTAGTATTAAAACTTGAGTTATATCATTGAAATTAGCTCTGAAAGACAAGATTACCTATGAGCTTTTACATTTAGGTAGTTAAAATAAATCATTTATGAAATCAACGTTTGTTCAGAAAAAGGCTTCTCATATATCAGTACCATATCTCTCGGTTTGAAACTTGAAACGGAATCTAATTCTCAAGATAGACGCCTTGAATAGAAAAGCGTCGCTGATTTTTTTCTTTCTTTTTTTTAGTAATTTTTTGACAACGCAACGATTTCGATCATTATTTCGAAAGAAATTAATTTTAATAATTTATAATTACTATTTATATTAGTTAAATGTTAGTCATTTTTACGTATTCGTTGACATAAAAGGTTAAAATTTGGAATTTTATAAAAATTTGGTTAATCTTGTGTTAAATCTTGTGTTACTGTTAAAAGTTCCGTTCTGTATTACTGTATTGTTGTCAGTTTATTGAACTTTGCGTGTAGCAATAATCGTAGGTTAAACTTTGAGGATGTCAGCTGATGGTGAAACGATGATATCACGGAAACCTATCGATATTAAGGTCGAAGGTCAAGATGGGGCTTCTGGTCGAGGTGGTGGTGGTGGCGGCAGAATGATGGGCAGAAGGAAAGGCCAAGGGCGTAAGTTATTTTTATTAAATATTAAATCGAATTACAAGTTACAGTTATTTTATGAATGGTGATATTAAATAATATGTATATAATTTTATAGTAATGTTTGATGTATTTTTATTGCTAAAATAAGGTGGAGAAGGTCGAGGAGGTGGTATGCAAAGAGGTGGTGGAGGAGGAGGCGGCCGTGGTGGTGGGTTTAATAATAGTTTTGGTGGCGGCGGCGGTGGTGGTGGACAAAGAGGTGGATTTAATCAAGGGCCTCATAGAGGAGGTGTTGGTGGAAGGCGTAGAGGTACCAATGATTTAAATGTCTATAAACTATATAGATTTTAAGGTACTTACTTATAAAATGTAATAAACTTTATTTTATTTTAATCTTTAAGGGCCTCCTTTTCAACAAGATCATAATATGATGGATATGGATTCAATGGATGACGGTGGATATCCAGGAGGTAAACGACTAAGGTTACAAGGACCAGAAGGACGTATCTATGATAGACTAAGGCAGCTTTATGGTCAGACTACGATTGATTTACCACCTCGAAAGTGCGAAGAACCGAAAAAGTTTTTAGCCAACACAAGAATTTATATTGGCAATATTGCCAATGAGGTCACGGAACAGGAATTGAAAGAAATGTTTGAGGCTTTTGGTGAAACTGAAGAAATTTTTATTAATCGTGAGAAGAATTTCGCATTCTTAAAGCTGGTAATTTAATTTCTCTTTATTACCTACTTTCGTATAATTTATATTTATTCTTTGCATGGGTATGGGTATTCATTACTATACATTATACATTATGTATACAAAGAATATTATCTAAACCTAACCTATTGTATTTCATTCTCTTAGGACTACCGATTGAGTGCTGAAAAGGCAAGAGCAGAATTAGATCAGAAGCAAATAAAGGGTCGTCCTATCAAAGTTCGATTTTCGCCAGCAACTGTTAGACTCAAAGTAAAAAATTTAAATCCAGTGGTTTCAAATGAACTATTGGAATATGCATTCTCAATATTTGGAGATGTAAGTTAACTTTTAATTTCTCCAAACCTGTCTTTTCTTATTATGCTTATTTATGATTAGTAAAATTATCTTTAAATCATAACTTATTTTTATCAATCAACACTATTATAGATTGAAAAGGCAACAGTTATTGTCGATGAAAAGGGCAAATCAACTGGTGAAGGGTTCATAGATTATACAAGAAAGAATTTTGCACAACAGGCACATAAATTCTGTACTGAAAAATGTTATTTTATCACCACTGATATTCGACCAGTAGTGACTGAATATGATGTCGCAATGCCAGAATATGACGAAGGTAAGGATCTTTATATCTCTTCGTCGATCTTTATATAGGTTAATTTTTTTAATTTTTTTCTATAACGAAGGATTGCCCGAAATGAATTTGAACAAAAAAGAATTCAATAAAGAGACTGGAGAAACTGTTTATTATAAACACCGTGAGGTAAGCAATACTTGACTTATTAAAAAGATAATAGACTATTATAATCTTAACATCCTAATAATTGTATTAATTTTTATTAATTTTATTTTTTGCATTTGTAAAATTAGATTGGTCCAAGGATTGCAGAACCTGATTCATTTGAAGAAAACTATGGTCAAAAATGGAAAGATCTTATTAAAACATTCGCTGAAAGGGAAGAAGCTCTTCGACAAGAAAAGAAAAAAGAATTCGACAAATTAGTTAACCAAATTGAAATTGCTCGATACGATTATGAAACTGAAGTTTTAAGACAGCGTAAGTAATTATTTTAAATATTATGCTATTAACTTGAATAAGCGTAATTTTATATTATAAGCAAAACAATATTTATTATACTTTCTATATTTAATTTTGATATTACAATTTAGAATTAAAACAAAGGGAAGTTGACCAGGAGAGGATTCGAAATGAATGGCAAACTCGTGGAGGTAATCAGCAACAAATGCAGCAACAATTTCCGAACCCAATGCATGGCGGAGCTGGAGGTGGAGGAGGCTACGGCGGTTTTAACAAACAACAAGGAATGGGGTCTGAAATGGATCAAATGATGATGAATGATGACATGCTTGATCAAACTAATATTATTGATGATCAAGGTCAAGGACTTCCAGGTAAATAGTTTGTTATCATTGTTAAATTTTTTTCAAAAAACAGCCAATAAGCAATTTTATAATTTTCTAATTGGCATTTTCTTTATGTTATAGTTGATCAGCAGAAAATACAGCCACTTATTCCGCCACCGAGTTTCCAGATGAATGATCAACAAGATGATTCTCAATGGGTATGTGACTGGAAAAATTATATTGCTAATCATACGCCTTATAATGTTACTCCTAATAATAATTTGAACAGTTATGGTTATGAAAATAATTCAAGAAAGTTTATTAACCCTGCATTTAGTAATAATTATTGAAAGGGTTATTATTTTCTAAAAAAGTCCTAATATAAAGCCTAAAAAAGCAACTCTTTAAATTATTTTGATGGTATTTCATCTTCAAATATTAATTAGTCAATTACCTAGATCAGTAGATTAGATTAAATACGTTTTGATATATCCAAATTATTCCAGACAAATTAGATATACTTTTTTGTTTTTTGAAATACAACTGAACAAAATAATTTGTTTGATATTGACAAGCCACAATATATAAACTTTTATTAGGCTTTTTTAATCGTTGGCTATCAATAATTTAGTCTATCAATAATTTAATTTGAAAAAAAGTAAAAATGTAGTAAAGTTTAGTAGGTAGTTTGTAAATACTGAATACTAAATACATACTAGTAAAATACACTTACTATTAACAATCTGAAACTACCAGATCTGGTACATCTTTAATATAAAATCTATACCTATTATCGAAATAATTACAGAATACTTAGGTATTAGCTTTTTCTCTTTTTATGGTATATATATATATCTAGCATCTACTCTAAGTTAGAGTTATAACTTTAAATTAAACTACAATTAGTAGTAAAATAAGTTTAAGTTTATATTTAATTAATGTTTAGCTTTAATAATTAAAAAGTTTAGTCATTTTTGAAAGTCATTTATGGATTTTATCAATCATACACTACACAATTAATATTATGATGGATTTTAAAAGATAGGTAAAGCAATTTGTAGTTGTAGGAAGGAATGTCCTATTCCTATACTTTTTTCAAAAATTCCAATTAATTTATCATTTTACCTATATACTTTTTGTTATTTTTGTTGGACTTTTGCCTTTTTTATTTTTAAAAATGACTGAATTTCACTATGTACGTAAACTGTACACTAGTTTAACTTCATAATTAATAAAACTTCTTGTGTTTTTTGTTATATGTTAAATATTGGATTTTGTTGTTTGCAATTAGAATTTTAAATAGTAATTTTATTCCGAGAATTAATTTTTAATAGCTCTATTAAAAATAGTAGGTACCTACCTACTTATTTTAATTTTAAAGATACGAGCACATGTAGGTATTTGAATCAATTTTATTCTGATTTCTTAAGCTTAAAATGAGTCACAATATTTATAAAGCTGGTTTATTCCGTTTATTTGAATATACGAGTTTTTGACTTATTCATTCACTTATCCTTATCTTACACTTTATTTATGTTAAAATTTTTGACTTTAACATAAATGTGTATAGATTTAAATTTTGATCCTTTTTTCTAATTAAAAAAAATGCATTAAGTGAGTGTACATATTTTACGCTATACGAATATATTGTAGTAATGATATGATACATACTAAAAATACAAAGCAATTTGATTTAACAAAAAGCCTTTCCAATGAGTAGGTAGGTAATACAATTGAGTGTTGAACGTTTTAAATGGAGTAATGAGAATGAGTAAACTTGAATTTTCTTATGTTTAGAGTTATTAGACAGAAGTACTCGTAATACCTCTGGTCTCTACATTATTTGATTATTTTTTTGATAGGATTTTTTTAAAATTCTTGATATTCTTTGTTTTGTGATAGATAAATGTTGAAGTACATAGTAGGTATATAATATACTATGTACCAGTACCAATAATATTCGGTAGTAATAAATAGGGTGATCGCATATCTATAAAATGAAAATAAGCTAATAAATTAAGCTGAGCTAAATTCTTTAATTAGGTAGTATAGTATAATACTTACCTACTAGGACTAGGTAGCTTTTGAAATATAGGTTAGGTAATTAAAGAAAAGTAGAATTGGTGCTCAATCTTTATTATTTATTAATTAAAACTAAAAAATAAGAATTTGAATTTGAATGAAATTTTTAAAAAAGCAGCAGACTTCGTTTTCTGGCAACAGCGGTTATGTTGAATTTGGAAATGGTCAGCCACAACAGCAGCAGTTTACTTTAGGTGGACAAGGTCATCTTCAGGATTCTCCATCACAATATACAACGCATAATTATAACCGAACCGGTGGGGGAGGTGGTAGAGGAGGCGGTGGTCGAGGTGGTTTTGGAGGCAGAAGAGGTGGTGGGGAAGGTTTTAATAATCGGTCCGGTTTTATTAAACGCTGAAATCGATTGTCGATTGAAGCTTCACTTTATATCTGACCAGATTGGTTTAAATTGAAATTAAAATTAATTGAAATGAATGTTATGTTATATTCATATATAATAATACGGCATTCAATAATGAACTTTTTTTGTACATTTGTACATAATTAGTTGTATCTGTATTATCATTATTTTATTATTATGCTAGCAATATATTGTAACTTTTGATATTGATGAATTTTAAAATTTCTTGAAAGATTTATTATACCATTAGGTAGTAAGGTAGTTAGTATTTAAAAATTTCCTAATTGAGATATTGAGATCGAATTTAGGTTTGAAAATAAATATTTATTGTTAGTAAATTATATGTGAATTTTAGGTATTATGTTATTTTGAAAGTAAATCATTTAGGTATCGAATATTATTTTTTTGAATCTAAAATAACCCAAAGGAAAGTAAAATAGTATAAATGTTTACTATCTAAATAGGTAGGTACTTTTTGAACATTTTAGCAATTAGAACAAGGAATTTTTTTATTAAAAAATGATTTGTCCTCATACATAGTGTATAATGAGGCAACTTAAAATCAATTTTAGGTATAAGTATTTATGAACATGATTATTATCAAAGTCGGTTTAACTTTAACTTGACATTAAAAGCTAAGACATTCGTTGAGGATCGAGTTTAAACTTTAAACTCATGATCATACATAATATATGATCATATGTATGTATTGAAAATTTAAAAATAGGTAAAATAAATAAGAATTGTAAAAAACTGAGATTGGAGTCAGTTTCGTAGAGAAAATGTTTTGCTTTTAAAATCAAAACTTGTAAAGTCCTATTAATAATTATTAAGTTACAAGTTATTACGATATAATTATTTAAAATAGTTAGGTAGTTTACGCTAGTACTACTACTCCTTAAAAATAGGTAGTTTTAATGTTATAATTTAATTACCTACAAATATCAGTAATTAGGATAATGACTAAGGATAAATTTTTAGTATAGTTAAATATATCTTGAATATTTTATAGATTTACCTAGATTTAAATTTTATGAAATTAAAAATTTTGTTTTAAAGATATATGTTTTATATAAAATAAAGAGGTTACATAATTATGGTTAAAACTAAAAAGTACGAGTGCGAAGGAAGTACATACATACAAATAGGTAGTTAGTAGTTTTTATATTGCCTATCGCCTATCTGACTGTCCGTACTTCGTGTTGATAAATTTTAGTTTAAAGAAAGATTAGAGTTTAGAAGATTCAAAGGTTAAAGAATTCTTCTATAACTATTCTATTCTTGTTTTATGATTTTTGGACTGGTAAATATTAAAATATCTATTTAATTTAGAGATCCTGAATTCTGAATCCGAATAACATTACCTTATTTATCTACAAAATACCTATCAGTATTAGGTATTTATTAAAATACTTTGTAGAGAATTTTGTAAAGCATTGATCTAACTCTAACTCTATATTGTATCAGTCATAACAATTTCAAAGGAAAATCCTAAGAAAAGATGATAATTTTTGAGGGTAGTATTCTTATTCTGTATAGGAAATTAATGAAGTTGGGTTTAAGTAGATTGGACTGAGATGATGAGATTGAGACTTTTATTCTACATACCTATATATAAGTATTTTATTTACATACAGGTACATAAGTATTCAATCGAAGCATTATTTTAAATGAATCGTATTAAATTCGTAATCTTAAGTTTTGATTTTCGAGTTTTGTTTGGATTGGATTAGTTTTTTTGTATATCACTTACCTAGCCTAGGTAGGTATGTAGTATGTAATGTAGGTAGTAGTTAAGTATTTAATCCTAAATTGAAATTGGAAGCTATTTTAAATTTTTTAAATTTGTGATGTTCGATTTCGATTAAATCGATTGAAACACTATTAGTAGGCAAAACAGTAATGTGTAAACAATTTCAATATAATTTTTCATTATATTTTAGTAGTGCTCGTAGGTAGTCTCTTTTTGTAAAAACTAGAGATTTGAGGAATTTATCAATTCATAATTAGTCTAACTAAATTTCTACATAAACAAATTGTAGTGCTACTATCAATTTGCTATATACCTACTATATACCTATTTGTAATACAATCTACAAATACAAAGTAAAGGAAATAAGTATTTATGAGGCCCAAAATATTTGAGTTTTCTATACGACCAGACCAAATACTGTTACCTTAATTTATTGCTTATTGAGATTTTTTAATATTTTGATGGTACATATAAAAAATCTTTAGGTATTTATTTAATTTAATAAAATGGTCTTAAAATTTAAAAAAAATTGGGTTTTGATGGATTTATGATGCTAGAAAATTTATAAAATCAAATGAGGCAAAATTTATGATTAAAAAATAAAAATACTATCATTTCCTGACTAAAGCTATTTGTATTTATATAAAAATACAAATAGCTTTATTTTTATAAAAGTGGGTATTCTGTAAAACTTTTATAAACATATCATATCAATTTTCCAAAATACAATGAAAATTGATACATATTTATAAAACATCACAAATCTTATGGGATTAAGCTTATTAAATCATCAAAACAAATTAGCAAATGATTGATTTGATGATACTGATTGATTACTTGTACTTATAAATAAGTATTTCGAAAAGTTTTTGACTTTGACCTTTTATTTTATCTCTTTGAATTATTCAAATTCAAAATAGGTTCAGCAACAGCAATTCTAACTTCGAATTCGAAATCGAATTTAGAATCATTTCTTTCAGAAAAGACTTTTCTTATAGTACTGATATTTAGATGATTTAAACTTATAATTTTAAGATTTAAAGTTTAAATTATCTAGATTAATAATTAATAAAGGATATGAAAATAGTTTTATATCCAATAAAATAAATTTATAAACTCTGATGTGAGCTGATTTGAAAAATGATTTTTATTAAGGTAAGCAAATTATGCTGATTATAATTTTATATTAACTTACTCTAAAAATTAAATTAGAAATTTAGAAACTTGGTTAAATTTTAGTTGTACCTACTCAGTAATGTATCTAACGATGATGAAAGATAAGAAAATAATGTATTTGAATCTGAAAAGCCTTAAATAGTTTGGTAACCGAAATTTCATAAAGTGTTTTTAAAATTAGTAGTGTTCTTTATTTAAAGAAGTATACATATGATTACCTAACTTTTTTGTACAAATAAAAACCATAAACAAAAACATTGAATCCTAAAGTACATGAAAAATAAATTACTTGTTGACCTAAAAACTACTAAAATCTTAAAATACCAACAAAAGTTGATACCTATTTTGTACTTTTTGAAATTTTAATTACCTATGCCTTTTTGAATCTTATTTGAATCTGAACCTGAAACATTTGTGAAAGATACTACAAATAAAAGTACCTACATTTAAAATAAATAATTAGTAGGGTACCATATATACGTAATACGTACCTACCACCTGTACTGTATGTATTTTAAAATTTGTTCTTGAACAAAAGAACAATCTTGAGATGAGACTACTTTAAAATCTTTTGAACAAACAGATTACAGAGCAATAAATATCTGTAAAATTTATTTTATACATGCTAATTAATTTTCTATAATCTATTTAGTTCACTTCTCTGTCAATTTCGGATAATAAATGGGCGATGTGTAGGAGAATCTCTTGAATTCTGGAACCCTGGAAAATCTTGAGGTAATTCATCCCGCAATTTTTTCATTTATAAATTATTAATAAGCATTTATTTTCATATAGATTTGGATTCCAAGAAATTCAAGTTCCTTCTCAACTCATACTGACTGTGATATGCTATTGTGATATTCTAAAATTCACCTGTGATACTTTTCTGTGATATAAAAATTGAGAATTCTGCAATAAAAATTTATTCGAAATCGAAATTTATAACTTGAATATAAAATGCTGTAAGCCAAATGTTGGAAGTTGGATCTGTTCAATTACTGACTGATAGATTTTATTTGGAAACATATTGGCTTTAAAATGCTTAATTTGAAATTCCTTAGGCTCTTCTATAATACAGAATTATTATACTTCAATTTCGGTAATCAATGGTTCATTGGATATTGAATAGGTTCAATTTAAAAATTTTAGGAGAAATTAGTCAAGCTAAAAAGTATAAAAAAAGCAATATGTAGGTATTATAAAAGCATCATACATATTGATAAAAATGCACTTGCATTTTCATTGTCAAAGTTTTTTGCAGAACAACACTCAATCTATAAACAAAAAACCTAGGGCAAACTACATAGTCATCGATCGGGTAATATATTTTTTGTTCTGATGTTTCTAACCTGAAGCTATTTTATTTTTTAAAAAGTACACTTTACACTACATACTTACACATTATTGTTTTTATATAATGATAATGCATTTTTAAAGCTCATTACACTTGTACAATAAACTTTTATTAAGATAGTCATTTTACTAGAAGGTACTAGGCACAATTATATCAGTGTATAGTGTATAGGCTAAAAATGAATGAGTTTTATTCAATCCGGTTTTTATATTTTTTATAAAAAATAGATCGAATCTTATAAAGTTGCTCTTTTAGTTTTCAATTTTGAATCCACCCTGCCTGGCCTGTCCTGCCTTGTGATTTCTTGATAATCACTTAATCCATCATGTCCAAACTTTACTTTAGTCAATATTTGAAGTAGGTATCTTAACTTGACTTTTCACTTGCGGTTTGGCTTCAAAATTTCAAAATCAACAGGTCGAGAAGGCGGACAATTAATTGACACCTACTTAAAAACTTAAAAATAAAGATACAATATTCAATTTTAAAAATTTTGGTCAGTCTAGTCTGAAGTCTGAAATCGACCCATAGTCAAATAATCGATGCAAAAATTGAAACATCAGATAAACTAGAAACCTCAAAAAGAGTTCTTGAAAGAAAAATTTACTATTTTATAGCATAGGTATTTGAAATTTTGAAAAACTTGGGTATTCAATTCAATTTCGATATTTTTTGCTCTGTTTCTCCATTGATTTAATCAGATCTGGTTCTGTTGACCATCATCGTAACATGTACATGTATCATTAGCATTTATTATTAAAAGTTTTAAAAGGCAAAAACGTAAAAAGCATGTTTAAAGTTTAAACACCTTTGGCTTGGCTATGCTGGAAATTTAATAATACCAGATAAATCATCTATTTTTTTTTACTAGCAATCAAATAAATCTTGAATCGACCTTGCTCGGACAACGACCAATTTGGTCAACAGCTAAGCAACGTGCTACAGATATTCGAAATAAATTATTAAGATTACTCAACTGATTCTGATTAAAAATTCATTATTTCACTTTTAAATTTAAAGATCTTTAACTTGATTCTTATCATATATAGGTATGTACCTAAGTAGATAGTATTTAAGATAGTATCTTAACACATACTATCAGTAGTACTACTACTGTAGTAGTAGTACGGATAGATAAACTAATTTTTATCCTCAGGATCAAGAAATACAGCTAATTCTCTCATTCATTATAATTCATATCTTGAAATCTGAAACCTTCCCATTTCTCTTAAATCATCTCATAAAGTAGGTATAAAATTGATGCTTTTGGTACTTGATACTGATACTATAATACCAAAACTAGTAGAAAAAGAAGCTTGCTAAAGTTCGGTACTTTTGTTTCAGTAAATACTAATCTAAAAAGACACAAATTGATGTTATTTTGTCTGAACTGAAAACAACCTTGCCCATCTTTTTGCCCTTGTAACCTTTTGTTTTACTTAAATTAAAATTTTAAATTAGCGATAGATAATTTAAAAACCATCACCTGCAAACTTACTACAAATATTTAAAAGTATCTGTAGTACCTACATTCTACATAGGACAACTAATCTTAAGATTTCTAGTGTAGTGTTTAGTGTAGTATAGTAGTAAGTAGTAAAGTAAGTACCTAAGTAAAAATGTATTAGTAGTCAGTAGTAGGTAAAGTACTAATCGTAAGTACGGAGTACTAGTGTTTTTTTTAAACGTAAAGGCAAAGGTAAATAAATTTCGTTTCAAAAAAGGACTAAAAACATAATTTAAAGCACACTCCCCACTGTTTTAAATGAGATTAAATTCGAATTCGAAACACTCATCAATCCTTAAAATAAATGGTTCAAAACTTCTTAAAAGTTCGCATCAAAAATCAAAATTGGAAAAAAACTGCTTTATTCGAGTTCTATATTATAAAATTTATCTTTGATAAATTTGCACTCCACTACTAGTATATACATCGGGCTTAGTATAAACAGTAGGTACCTACTTATTTATAAATACATTATTTAAGTACATACATAGTAGGTAGTGCACTTGAACTTGAAAAAATAATAAAATTTTTGGTAGGTAGGGTATATCATATCTAATCCTATTAAAGTAGTAAATACCTAGGTACTTATTTTCAATAATTACGGTCTAATAAAGTTGTTCTAATTTATATATAAGTAGATATACTACATGTACCTTAGAGGTTTACAAGCTCTTAATTGAATCAACTTGTTCAAAAATGAAGTTAAAAAAAATTAAAATATGATGTTTATTAGTCTGGAGTTGTAAGATTTTAATTGCCCTAAAGGGCTTTGAAACTTCTTGGTATTGTTTCTTAAGGTTGTTCCTATAAAGTCTTTAAAGTAGTAAAAAGGTAAAGGGAGGGGTCTTTTACAAATCTCAAGGGCAATTTAATAAATCTCGGTTTTATAAAAATCAAAAATCTCATCTTGAGCAGAAGATCTATAGGTATAAGTATAAAATAAGCATTAAAATTTTATATTGCATCTTCAAATTGTAATTTTTAGGTAGGAATGAATGTAAAAATAACTCATTTGCCACCCACTGATCGAGTAGGTAGTCGGTATTGTTGTAGGTACCTACATAAAGTACTTGGAAAAATTAATGCAGCGATATTATACGCATTTAAAAAATATTTGTGTCTTCACCTTTGTACTATTATATTGCCACTACTACCTACTATACCAGCTTATTATTTATTATGCAAAAAATTGATTTCAATTTCAATTCGATCTGAAATCAGATAAATCATTTTTAAGTGCATAATAACTAGGTAGCATATAGTTATAACTTGATCTGATGTACTGGATGTAGAAGATCGTAATGTAAAGCGAGCAATTCGAACTCAAATTGTTGTCTGTACTCAGATTTAAGAATTCAATTTTAATCATGCTAAATACTAAAGCAATATACCTACTACAGATTACTGTACTTAAGATTAGATTGTCCTGCATGGACTTGTTTGTACCTATAGATCTATTAAGCTTGAATTTCTCAAAAAATTGACTTAATCCTTTTCATCTTTTCATATCTTTTCATATAATTGCCTAATTTTACCTCAAAAATTTATTAGGTGTCTAGTCTAACTTGTAGGAACACACCCTACCTATTGACTACTGATACAATTTGTATACTGATTACGATTACTGATATACCTGTGTAGAAGTGTAGACTGTAGACGTAGATACTCGAAATTCGTATTTACAGAAACTAATTGCTTATTTATTTCTATAGGTAGGTAGGTAGTACTCGTATGTACGTAAAGCAAAATCTGTTTTGTCTTATTTTAACTCAATTTTACTATATACTAAAAGACAAAATCTCGTATTCAAAGCTGAATTTACCAGGCCAGGCAGAATATAGAATACCTATAGTGCTTTATTTTATTAGTATTACATATAACTACTTATCTAACCTATTTAAAAAAATTGAGAATTGAGAAAAATTGACTATTACTTCAAACTAATTAAGTAGAGCTTCTATTTGAGGATTTGGAACTTTTTATTGGTATTCAAGATATCTAAATATACAAGTAGGTACCCTATCTTCATGCTTGTATCTGTATATATTATGCTTATTTTTATACAAGCAAGTTGAAAAGAAAAAAATATGTAGGTACCTACATCATTACTATTAATAATACATAATAAAATAAGGTACTGTTGATGTGTAGTGTAATATGAAAAGAATTGCATATTATTAGATGTAGGTAGGTATTATTAAATATTTGTACAATCTTCTGTAGGTATATCTTATTCATCATCTTTTTCCCCGTTGATTTAATGATAAATGGCCAAAAGTCAAAAGTCGATTGAAATTGAATTTGTCAATCAAATCTGAATCAGATTCAAATCGAGAATGTCCATTTATTTTTCAATCTACCAGTATCTAATTTACAACCTGTAGTTTCTTTCTATAATATTAAGTAATGGTAATGTATTACCTATGTAAATACTTTATAGGTACTGTAATGTCGATGAAAGCAAATCAAAAACTATGATTTACATAATAAGTAAGTATAGGACAGGTATAAGGTACTACCTCAAGACTTAATACATTTTTTATTTTTTTAAATATTTTAAAAGCCATCATCATCTTTGAATCAGTTTTTTTTTACTTCTTAGGGGGTTGTTTGTGCGGCAAAAATCCGTATCTTATTATGTCTGGCTTTTATCGCTGTATAAAATGATATATTGTATGGTTTTACACATCTTTGTATACTATGTTAAAGAATAGGTCGTTACTCTTTACCTAAAGTAATGGAAAAAAATATAAATCGGTTGAAATCATCACGAAAGCAATCTTATAATTTGCAATTCCCCATATCGTAAAATAAATGAAATTTTCAAAGTTGATTTAAATCTTCGAAATTAATCAAAAAATGACAAAAATTTTCTAAATTTTCTCTAAAATGCGATAAAATCAAGTAACTTTGTATACCTTTATTTGACCTAATATCCATAATATCTCAAAATTCTACCAAAATATCCTATTAGGTATATATTTTCTAGCAGGTGTACATTTTTGACAAAAATCAGTCAAGATTTTTCAAAGTTTCCCAAGCTTTCCAAACAAAAATCTCTAAATTTCATGTATCCTTTTAAAATTGGATCTTCAAAGTATTTATAACAGCAAAAGTGCTCGTTTAATAACTAACTCTCTATGTACCTATATAAAGAGATTTTTGAAATTTAAATTTTAGAATTGTCATAGACAGATTGGGCATTAAAACACTTTTCACACATGTATCGAATGCGAGCTAAAAAGTATGTAAAAATCTTTGCTTATAAAATAGATTTGAATATTTGAAAGAAAAGCTTCTGGACATTGGCATTGAATCAATCAAGGTAGAAAAATATCTTTATACACCTGACTCATATAGATTTTTTTTTTGTTTTTATTTTTTCAAACTACTAACTACCTACTATTAAAGCTCATACAATTTGTACTATACTATACTTAAGTAGTAAGCTACTTACCTGTTTACTATGCCTAATACCTCTGTATACAGGGGTAATCTGAACGTAGATTTGTAAAGATTCAGTTGATCAATTGCATCGAACGAGATCAGAACTTTTTCAAGAATTTTAAAAGGATAGTTGTAGTTTAGATCATAGTTCTATAATATAGCTTTAGACATGTATATTTTTTGTAATTTTAAAGAATTCATTCGATTAGTGTCAATTCTCTGTGTAGTAGAATTATTTCAAATTCAAAGTATTAGTGGTCTCAAAGAGGCGTTGGCTTTTTCCAGAAAAAATCCTCAAAAGTATCCCCAGCATCAGCAGCAGATTGAGAGTAGAATAAATGATACGATTGTAATCGAAGGTAAAGTTAATTATTTAAATTTTATACTTACCATTAAAAGTATTCGATTTGATCCATGATTTGAACACGAGCTTTTACTTTTTTTAGTTTTTAAAAATCAAAAAGACTTGATTGACTGGAATGTAAATTAAGTTAAGTTGAGTGCAATTTGCCAATTTTTGAGACAGGTGAAAAAATTCGTAAATTGCAACTTACATAAGAAAAGAATACCTATAAGATATGGCAAGACCTATATTATAGGAAAGTGTTATCTAAAAGCTAATAAATTTGACACCTTGATCAATTACTTAAGCTTAAATTGGAAATTCTTAATTGATTATCTGGTATATGTCGTTTGTATAACAGTATTATGTTATCAAAAAATCAGCAAATCTATACAAAAATTAAATTTTTCAATTAGAGGTTATAGTTTGCATAAAGAAAAGGCTCATTTTCCATCCAACATCAAGATTGAATTTTGTTAGAAAATGGAAAATTTTTTAAAATTGCAAATTTTACATGCGATTTAGGTAGGGTAATCAGAAATTTTTGAAATTGAGACTTTTTAAAACAAACTTTCTCATCGTTTATGAATAAAAAGGTTCAGAAATTGTATAAAATCTTATTTTTTGTATTTTATATTTTAGTGCTAGGATCTGAGTATCAATTTGATGATGAGCCAGATCAAGACTTGAGTAATTGGGGTCAAAAAGTACAAAATCGGTCGAAAAGGCAGATTTTCGGATATCCGAGTCAGTTTGGTCAATTTGGTGGACATTTTGGACAATTCGGCTCGCAAAGCTCGATTTTTCAACAATTTCCCTTCCAGCAACAGTTTCAGCAACAACAACATCAACAATTCCCATTTCAACAACAACAATCGCCTTTTCAACAACAGCAATCACCATTTCAGCAACAACAACAATCACCATTTCAATTCCAACCATCTTTCATACGATACCCTCAACAAGGACAGAATCAACATCAACAATATCCAGGCTTTCCATCATTTGGATTCCCTCAACTACCATCTCTAGTACCACAACAACAACAGCCTGTACGAATACCTACATATGCAACAACAGCGAAAACAACGACAACAAAAAATCCAATCAAAATTTCAACTGGAAATGGACAAAAATGTAGAAACTTGCAAACTTGGCGTGAGGGTGTTTGTATGTCACAAAATCAGTGTCATCAACAAACTGGCATTTGGTACAATTCGGTTGATGGATACAGTAATCCAGGTTTGGCACAAAATATGGTCGAATTTTATCAATACCAGGGTAGCCAACAATGTACTCAACAATCGCATTACTCGATATTTGGTAGGTTTTGGTTCTTTTATTTACCTATTATATTTTAAGCATAATTTTAATCAAATTTTTTATATTTTAGGTAGGCAATTTGGATCAAATCTAGTTTGTTGTCCGGGACAAAAATCATCAGCAACAACAACAACAACTACTAGAAAACCATATTGGGCTACACAATCCACAACAACACAGAGAAATGTCTGGACTCAGGCAACAACAAAAAGAAATCGGTTAACCAATAGACCTCCTGTAATCGCAGGTAGTAAAAATCTCAAATTTTTTTGAAAATAATCTAAAATTTGACCTCGAAAAATTATATTACGATTGAAAAGTACCTACAAAAACAGCTGAAATTTTTATAATTCTAATTTTACAACTTTAATTTGCATTTGTATTTTATCGAATTTTTTAGGCAAGCCACCTGCACCTTCTCAAAATCGACCAAAACCGACAGCACCTTCGGTCTTATCAAGTTGTGGTCAACCAACTATCATAGGTTAAATACTAATATGCGATTTCTATAAGATGTTTGGTCTAATAATTTGGTAATTTATGAAACTTAGGTGGTCATGATGCCAGACACTATCCTTGGATTGTAAATAAACCGCATTAAAATAATATTTTTGTGTACCTATTAATTCTCGAGTATTTTCAGGTAGGACTTATTCATGAGCCAAAGGGTAGATTATATTGTGGTGGATCTTTGTAAGCCTTAATTTAATATCATATACTTGGGATATTTACAACAGGATACATATTTATAATTTTTTTCAATCCTCATTTTGTAGAATTGACAGCCAACATGTGATTACTGGTAATGAAATAAAAGCATTTTTTACTTTCAAAATTTTTATAAATAATATAATAACTGATAATTATTGTAATTTTTTAGCTGCACATTGCGTCAAATCCAGGTTCGATTGATTAGTGCTATACTTTTAGTAGATACATTAATAAAAATTCGATTTGTATTTTAGGAGTACAAATTTCCCATTGAACGAAATTCGGGTGACAATTGGGGACCATGATATAACTCGGATTGGTGAAGTGAAGCATCATGTTAGAAGGATTTCTAAGGCTTTTGTCCATGCTGGATTTGACGATTTTAGATTTGTAATTTAAAAATAAATTATCTATTTGCTTCTAATCCTAACCATAAGTATATAGATGTGTATAATAGTTATATAGGTATAAATCAACAACTTAGCGCCTATTCTGAACTCGAAAAACTAAAAACTAAATTTTATCGTGATAAATACCTGCAAATTGAGACCAAAATCAGTTTTTCAGAGCTGGATTCATGGACTTTATATAAAAGTTGGTAGTTAGAGCAGATCTGACATAAATATCTAAAATGTCTCATATTGCCTCTGGGTATATCGATATTTTGAAATCTTTGGAGTTTTAATTTGTATTTGTATTACGGACTACGGATATAGACATATACATAGAGTTAGAAAATATTTATAGCATTCTAATTAGGAAAATTACAGAAGAATCTCTGTATAAAGTATTTATATTTTTATAAATACTGTTATTATGTTATTATATTTTTTTCAGAGTGACGATATAGCCATTCTTCGATTAAGTCAACCAGTGGATGCAAAGCCAGTTTGCCTATTTTCCCCATCAGAATCCAAAAAAAGATACGATGATGGAAACACTTATGCTACAGTTGTTGGTGATTCACCATCAATTTTGATCAAAAATCAGGTTTTTAAAAACGTATTTTTTTAGGTTGGGGTCAAACTATATGGCAAGGTCCACAAGTACCATCTCCGACTGCAACTGTTCTTAAAGAAGTCAGCTTAAGGGTACCCTACTATACCAAATTATACCAAATTTTTATGGCAATGAAAGTCTATACTTACTAGCTGAGTTCAAAAAGCTTTTCAAATGTCAAATTTTTTAAGATTTTTTAAACTTAATAGGTCATGACAAATTCTGAATGTGCTCAAATTTATCAACAACAAAGAAGTGTTGTCCAAATTCAAGAAAAAATGTAATTTTTCGAATACATACTTATGGTTAGAATAATTTTTAAAAAATCTCCATTTCATTTTTTTTTTTTTTTTTTTTGATTTTCTAGGGTCTGTGCTGGAAGTCACGGCAAAGGTATTCATTTAGATCTGCTCTGTTCACTGTTCTGAAAAACCTAATTTAGACCTAAATTCTAGAAGTAAATTCATGTAAAAACAAAGTCAAAATTGGGTTTTTCAGATCTAGATTCAATTTCAAAATCTTTACGTGTTGGTATTGGTATCTTAACTTATGATTACGATATTTAATATTTAGATAGCTGTAGAGGTGATTCAGGTAACTGCAACTATTATACATACATACCTAGATACTTTTAGGTTAAAAAATAACCTACCTAATAATTTCAAAATTTTTCAAAAATTTTCAAAATTTCAGGCGGACCACTAATGTTACAGGATGCTGGAGTTTACAAACAAATTGGACTTGTTTCCTTTGGTATCGATTGTGGGAAGGGTCCAGGTACTTAAAATAAACAATTATCAGCTTTTTTTGTAATTTTTATTATACTTTCAAGGGGTCTATACAAGAATTGATAGGTATGCAGATTGGCTCAATAGAAATTTGAAAAGGACTTGAAAAGCAGAATTTTTTGATAATTTTATTACTACGTGTTATATCCTCTCTATAAGTATACTTAAAATGGTGATAAGGCTGACTTGATTTTTATAAACTTTAGTTAGAAAATATTTTTATGAATCATATTTTCTTATAAATGTTTTTGTTGTTAATATTATTATCATATTTTTATGTCATAAATACTCACATCATTATATTGTTACACTAATTGAATAGGTAGTTATTTAGATAAGTAAGTACATAAGTTACCTGACAAATTAAATGAAATTAAAGATCAAGTTAGACAGATGTAGTAAGTTATAGAATTTTAATTAAAATTTTCAATAAATATGTTTCTAATACTCGGAAGCATAAATTCGAATTAGTACTCTAATTACACAGAATTATTGAGCTATGAAAATATTTCGATATACTTGTAAAGCCATCAATCAAGCTCGGATTTTGATATCGAGCATTGACCAAAGGTCGATATAGCCGATTCTAGATAGAACAAATAATTCAAGTTCTAAAATATTATGTATTCTATCCATTATTTAATCTAGTTAAATATATTTTTAATTCGAAGATACCATTGGATCGATTCTGAATTTTTTCTATCTGTTCAATCGCTATTACATATATTACCAGTAAAATAATTGAAAATATTAACAATGTTTATCAAACGTCATTTGCTGTAAATATCAGTATGTGAGATATTGATTGATTAACACACCTGACCAGGCAGAGTACGAGATAAAAAAAAATAAATGTACAAATATTGGCATATTTCAATAATATATATGCGATTGTATTATTTTTCAATTTTAGAGATGATACATAATATGAAAAAAATCATAAAAATAGTCAAATCGATCACTATAAGCTTTCTCATAAAAAATATTAATTAGTACATTACATATTAACTTTCTATATAAACGTAGTTGAATCAAATGAAATCATGAATATCATAAAATAAATGATTATTCCAATAAATTCAGGAAAATTCATTTAGATATCTTGCATTAGATTCGAAAATTCGGAAAAATAAAGAATCGGTCAAATTCTTTATTTGGTCAAATGATATTTTTTCCTAAAGTTTTAATTTTACGTAAAATTATGCAAAATTTGGATTGGATTTTTATGTATAAATTTCAAAATTTTAAAGACAGAATTAAGAAAATTATGTCTCGTTTAGTTAAGCTAACCATAAGCGAGGTAGGTTTGTACTTTTTTATATAGAAAATGTGTCAAATTTGGTCCTAAACTACTTACTTAAATTGAACATTACGATTTAGACATGACATATTTTTTAAATTATTTGTTTTGAGTTATTTTACTGCGGGAGTAAGCTAAAATAAATTGCAATTGATTACTATTTTGACACATTTTTGAAAACATTAATTGCAGATTATGATATATTAGATATGTTGGTTAACTACTTATAGGCAATATGTAACTAATTTTGAGATATCGAGATAAGATAATATTGTCAGATAAACGAAACGATTGATTTCTATATCAAAAATCTTTATAAATTGCAAATTATCGATAGCTTTTTCAAAATCATTCTAAACTAGTTAACTTTAATTTGAACTTGAGCTGAACTTGAATTTTATTTTAAAATTAAACCTGCCAAAATGAAAACTTTAAGCATTTTTGTATTCCTTACTTTGGGATTAGTTTGCGTTTCTGCAATTAACACAAAATGGACGTTAAATCATCACACCGAAGGTCAATTAAAATTCAAAAGGGATATTTCGACAATTGGTATTTAAAGCATTGTAAACGATCTATAAAATTATCTAATAATTTGTATCATATTTAGTGAAAGAAAATGAAGCGAAATCAGATTGGCTCATCGATTGGATTTTCAAGATCTTGGGAATATTCGCTGAAGGTACGAATTTTTTCAAAAATTTCAATATCTAGGTACTATTTAGTTTAATCAATTACTTATGCAATTATTAATTTTTAGATTTCCTCAAATTGATTGACTACACTATAAAAGACTTTGGCCTTTGGTTGAAAGTTGAAATTGTGACAAAACTCGAAGAAATCATTTGTAAATTATAATTATCAAAAATTTATGTAACCTTATTGTACAAGCAGAGCGAAGCGAGCAAGACTTGCTTTGGTATTTTGATCTTTGTACGTCTGTCTATCTATTTGTATGCCGAGGAAGAATTACTCGAAAACTATTTGAACGTTTTTAGCCAAACATGGCTTAATTAGGGTCCTTATAGGGTCTAGTTGTACCATTTGGGTACTACGAGACCGATAAAGTCTCCATGTTAATAAAATTGGAAAAATTTTGAAAATTATACTGTATTTAAGTGGTCAACGTTTTCCTCGTACAATTAACTAAAGACTAGTTGATTAGATCTACGGATATAAGGTTAATATTATGCTTATGCTTATCATGTCCTGATCAGAACATATTAAAATAACATATGAGTGCTAGCAATTTTTCATTTTTCTATTTAAAAAGCCTCAATCCCAGACGCTGATGTACAAACCCAATTAAGAGCCATCCTCGAAAATTTTCTCGAGGAATTTGCCGAAATCATAGCACCAATTGAAGATCATATGGCCATAATTATTCCAAATATACAAACTTTTGAAATCCAAATTACTGGCGAAAAAAATTCTCAACGTAACTTGGTACTTTACCATATCACTTAATATTTTTTCTAAAGCTAAAACTAAATAAATTATCATTTTTTTTTTGAAATATTTTAGGCTGATTTAATATATCAACTTCTACGTATAACACTCGAGGAACTTTTAATTCAAATCAATCAAGTTTTGGTAAAATATCTAAAAAAAAAATCCACAATTTATAAAATTTTTCTTTACCTATGTAATTATTGAAATTCTAAGGTTAAAACTGAATTCCTAGTCATCAAATCTTTGGAGCAAATACTTGAGATAAATGTTGGTGGACCAGCTGGGGAAGAACTTGATGAGTTTATAAATAAATCCCTGGTTGAAGCTCAAAAAATTATTAACCCAATTCTTATCATGCTTGGTATTATTCTTACTTATATAATATAACAGTAATAATAAAGAATCTTTAATTTCTTAATTTCTTTCAATAGATAATGTCTTACCTGATAAACCTCAAGGGAAATAAATTATAAGGAGACTTCAAAATTTCAAAATTTCAAAAACATAAATTTTTATTTTTATGTCCTGACTATTTCTGATTTCTGCATTGCCATTTATCTAAATTGTATTGATTACATTCACCTTTAATAAAATATTCTTAATTTGTTGATCGAATTATTTAAATATTTTTTTTAACACAAAATAGAAATAAAAATCTTTTCCTAATAAAAATTACCTTACAAATGTAGATTTTAATGAATCAAATAAAATGACCATTTTGTCTCAGGGCACCCCGAGGCAATCTGAGACTATTCATTTTATACCTATAAAAATAATTCTTAATAATTATAAATACCGATAAAATAATGTCTAGTATAATTACATGTAAACACATACATCGTATTTGACCGACTATACTCGTATGGTATAAGCTTATAATTACAAATTTAGAATAGGGTAGGTACTTAAATTTTGACAAAAAAGAATGTTTTCTTAACCCTGATATCTATCTAATCATAATTTTAAACACTTAAATTTTAAACCTTAAATTATAAAATCATTTGAGTAGGTTTTAAAAGTTTAAGAAACTAAAAATGTCTGTCCTTTGTCTAAAAAGTCCAAAACTCTTTGTTCAAACAAATGATTTTTTTCCAAAATTATTTCAAATATTTAAATAGTATAGGGTACATAATAGCTATCTATAAACTGTTTGTTTGTCTGAAGCAATCTTATCACAAAATGCTCATTTTATATCTACTATTAACTACTTATACACTATACACATATCATCCCTATTCTGTAGTATGTAGAAATTAAGTAAATAAAAGTATATTTCCATTCATAGAAAAGGACAAAAAAAAAGATATTTGAAGACAATTGATTGAATAGCATCAAAGATTAAATATTTGATAATATTTATATCTGTATGTATAATGTCATATAAATATTATCATTTTAGTCAGCATTTCAATATACTTTGTACCTATCCTATCCTATTCTATTTTTGCAAGTAAATATATAAGGTATCATTAAAAATTTGAATATTTGTAAATAAATATTTGCTTACACGATTAGAAATTCGACTCGATTTGAGATTATACGGTGGAATGTACCTACAACGAAATAAATGCATAAATTTTTACAACTTAATTAATTAACAAAAGGTTATAAAGTAGGTAACTTTTCAGTCTGAAATGTTTATGATTTAAATCTAAATGCCCTTATCTCATACAGATTGTTCCATAAATGACTAAAATTTTAAATTTTAGCTCAATTTTCTAAATCAATTAAGATATTTCAAGATATCCTAATGGTCTAAACCTTCGCAAAATGAATCTTGTCGATTTTTGAATACTTTTATGATATAAACCTGGATACTATAAGGCTCGAAAATTTCTCAAAATTTCAGAAAAGTGACCTTTTTCTATCAGCTAGCTTTTTCTATTTACCTATTTTATAAATTTTTCTCAATTTTCAAGTTATCTAAATGGTCAAAATTATAAGCCTTCGCAAAAGAATCTTTAGGATTTTAGGACTTCTTGAAAACATTCCAGTTCCAGATCCAGATTTATAAAGACCTAATTTTCTGATAATTTCAGAAAAGTGACCTATTTCTACCAGCTTGTCACAAAAGTAAAGGCATAAAATTAAGAAATTAAATTACATTGTTTGTAAGTATAAAAATAAAGGACTTTATGAAACAATTGTAACAAATCCATTGGTCCATTAAATTAAGGTAACAATTACAATCGACATTCTTCCGCTTTTCTTTTTTGTCTGGAGTTTTAATTTAATTATCCATTATGCTATTTATATTGACAAAGAATTTAATTAAAGAGAAAGCAGACTCTTCTTTCTGCTCTTTTTTTAAATGGTTTATTAACAATATTTTTTTTATAGAACAAAGCAATTAAAGTTAAAAATCATAATTTAAAACGGGGTCTTCGAATTACTTTTTTTTACAACTTTACAACATACTACGACTTCGTCTATGTCTAGGTAGGAAATTCATAATCAAATATCAATTTTCTTTCAATATAAAATACACTTACTAATCGTATGAGAATTTTTCCATTAAAAGAATGCTGTTTTACAAGTTATCAATTTCATTTGGAAATATACCTATTATAAAATACGAGCTAAAAAGCCCATGATTTTTGTCTGTTTATTCATAAAATGCTTGATGGACCAATTTATGCTTAGAGTAGGGTACCCTACCTACAATTCATTTAAAAATTTTAAAAAATGCTAATATTTTCAAGTAGTTTTTTAAAGTAATTTTAAGGTTATCAGGCTTTCTTTTTAGCCTAAACTTAATTATGTATAGTTTTTTCTCTAAATTTCGACAAATTATTTCCATTTTTGGCAGAATTTTGATAATATATTGCTCAAAATGTAATTTCTCAGCTAGTTTCCGATCATTTTTAAGAACTTTTTTGATTATTTTGAGTTTAATTTCTTATAATTTTAGCTTTTTTTTCCAAATTTTTATTAACTTTTTGAATCAAAAGGCTGAAAGTTTAAAGCAGATTCATACATTTACATGCTTCCACAAATCGGCATTTATATCAATATCCTGAAAATTTTTAAAGAATTTCAACGATTTATCAGTATATAATCGATTATGAATTTTTCAAAATATATGAATGATGGACATTTGTGATGTTCAATACCATTTTAAAGTAATTTTAATGGCAGTGAGAAGTATCCATAAAACACGTATTAAATATCCATTACAACTAACTATGTACAACTTTACAACCCTTTAACTACAATTACTTTACAACAAAATATTTTAACTGCGTTTATAAAGGTATTCTTAAATCGAATTATAATTTTGAAATCCGAAATTTCGCAGAGTAGTCGAATGAACAAAAACTAGGATTTCAAATTGAAACCTGAGATAAGAATACCTTCATGAAATAATACTCGAAATCGTAATAGTATCAGTAGTATATGGGTGTTTATTTCAAGTTAATTTTGTTCATTCCATAGTTAGGATAGTTAAAGTTAAACTAGGTCATAAAAATATCAAATTCCTTATAAAAATAAACACTCAATAAAAAAAAGTCAAGTCTCTATACTTCTGTTTTTTCCCAGAAGAATTTCTAAAAATTCCTTAAATACCTTTGAACAGACATGAATGTTCATTTTCATTATGTATAATAAAAATATGAGTAACCTACTAAATTTCAAATTGCAATTTATCGATAATTTACTCAAAAATAACTCTTATTATACTCGTACTTTACCTGAATATTGTTTTTTTAGTAAATAGGAAATGAAATGTCTATTTCTAATCAAAAACCATGTGAATTACGCAATTTGAGTTGCACAATTAACTCATAGTACCCCTACTTTAAATGCATTAAAATAATACCATTTATATTTTGTATTTTGTAGTACATACCTAATTATAATACTATTACGATAAACATTATTATTTGTAGGGCTATAATGTATATAAAGTTATAAATTGTATAATAATTCAAGGTTATAGATCAGACCAATTTTAATTCTGGGATAGTCTTGCTATAGCGGCAAATTTACAGATATACAGATATATTTGTGTATAGCGGCACAATTTGTAAAATCCATGCCCATGATTCATGATTATGATTATGATCAAATCAAATGTAAAATAATCCTAGCAAACAATTTTGAATCTGATTGATTTATTATGTGACTGATGACCAGAAAAAGGGACGATCGATACAGATTTTACATTTACATCCCAATTAATCCCAATCCTATTCCTAATACAAAATACTTGCATAAATACAAATTTATCTTAAAATTCGCAAATACTTTCTCTCAAAATATTCTAAATTTAAGTAATAAGTAAGCAAGGGAAAGTAATTTATACAAAATTCATTAATTCAGCTCCGAAAACTTGATCTCAATTTCGTAAGAAAACTCATTCTATTCTAGTATTTATTAGAGTCTAGAATTCAAAAATTTAGAATTTAATTTAGATCTAATGATTTTAAACGTACATTAATTTAAATAAGAACCAAATTTTGGTCTTTCTTTTGGTTCTTTACTTAAGTACCCTATAACTATTACCCTATATACTTACCCTATATATTATGTACTCTATATTTACTCTAATAAGGTTACTTATAAGACCAAAATGGTCCCTTTTTTCTAATTTAATCACATTTTAACTTTATTTACTATTTTCATAACATATAAACACAAGCATCAAGTATTCAATAGCTAAATGCGTTGTTTATAATCACTTTCTATATAATGTATAGAATAAATCTATGATTAATTTAATTGGCTTTGTAAATACGGATATTATTGATATTCCATACTTAATATTTTGAGTCTGTCTCAACTAGAAATAACTATACCTACTATCTGAAATCTGCAATGTAGGTACTGTTAAAAATAGCAAGAGTAAATAAACAAGTCTAATAAAAGGAATTGCACTGCTATGCACATTTGAAATCGAGATTATTTAAATTTTGAAACGTAGTTTAGGTATATGATTAAATGATTATTATTCAGTTTAACAAAGTCAAAGTCAAGTGCAAAATTGCTAATTATTTAATTATGTAGGTATGCCGTTTTGAAACAAATAAATAAAGTTTCAAGTTCCTCTTGAAAAATTCGCAAAAGTCAGCTGAAAACATGTGAGATCAGTGATCAGATCAGGCTCAAAAATTTTATTAGAAATTCTTGAAAAACCTAGTATAAAAAAATTGCTATTATTGTCAAAAAATTTCCAAATTTCACTACTTTACACTTTAAATTGCAAATTACAAATTGCATATACTAATATTTATAAATACAAAACCAAGTGAAAGCGAATTCACAAAATGCTCTATACCTACTTATATATTTAGCAGATTTTATGTATGAATAATGTAAATCTACATAGGTATAATTAACATTAAAGACCAAATATTTAAGTTAAAGTATTATATTTATTACAATTTATGCTAGAATTTACAATTCTTCTACAAACTTATAAATAATCTAGTTATTTCTGCTACTTGAAGCTAGAATGCTAAAAGTATAATTTGTACCTACTATACTTGAGACTTGAGTAGGGTATTCTATAAGTGAATATCACTAAAATCTAAATTGCATTTTTCGAGCATGTTCAACATTTTATGAAAAAAATATGAATATTATTCGTAGATTACCTACCTACCTATATACTTTACTAGCGAATTAAGCCGTGCTAAGCCTGGCATACGTATACCCAACGATTACATTGTCAAGATCTAACGCCATGATCTAACGAAAGAACCATTGTCAACAACAGAAGCTAATTTGTAAGTTGACATGGACCAGATTTTTCGTATATTCCTTGCATAGAAATCTAATTTGGCACCAAGAATGTCTTCTAAATGATAATGTATCTAAAAAAAATAAGGTTGGCATAATTGTCTATGCTCAATTACCTAGAACTTCCTCAGGTCCCAAATATCATTTCAACTCAAATCTCGTGAAATTGAACTTTTTCTGGAAATCAGGATCTTTGTACTTTACATTTATCTAAGTTTATGAGAAGTACAACTATATGTACTTACAGTATGTCATACATACATTATCATCGATATAAGCATGGATATGACTACATACATAATAATAATAATTTCTAGATAGGTTTCTTAAATTGAAACCAAAATGAAAATGTCGTGAACTCAATCACTTATTCCAATAATAATAGCTACCAATAATACTTATGTACATACTGTTATGAATATTGAATATTATATGAGGAATATTTAATTTGTCAATTTCCTTACTATTTAGGTAGGTATATTTTTACTAGAAATTCCTACATTTACAAATCAATACTCCAATTTCTTTCTATAAATACCACGAATCAAGTTGTACAATGCATCGGAAAAATCTAGTAAATTGGAATAAAATGGACAAATACTTCAGAATAGCTCGCATACACATATAAGTATTTTGTAAACACACAAGGGACACATACTAATGTTTCCCTAGACCTGTTAATAATACGGATTATGTGACAAAGTGCAAAAAAAGATGCCTTATAAATCAAGAACCCAAGAACCTGGGACTTTTTTAATGTAAATTTCACAGGTTCTCGAAAAACCACGATTTTTATGAGATTTTATTCAAAATACCATATATGGTTCTCATTCTCATTTACAAGATAAGGCATCTTTTTGCAAGTCCTTAGAGTCATATGCCAAGGGCCTAAGGTCATATCCTGTAGGTTAATTCAACTTTCAAGATAAAACTATGATATTTATTTAAGTTTGGAACAGACAAAAAATCCAGTCGAACCCCATTTTTACAATTTTCAATCAATTTTGCAAGCTAATTTTGGTAATAAAATAGAAATAGTATTTTTTTTGTTTAGAAAAACTGCAACAAACCTCAATTTAAGATTAGCAATTTATACTTTTTTTTAGCGTTTTTTTTAGCAATATTAGTAGTACCTAATCAGTAGTTATACATAGTACATTAAGGATTATGGATACGATTAATATGCATGTTGCAGATAAAAATTCATTTTTTAACCACATTTCTAACAATTTGAGTACCTAAAAGAGTTGAATAACTTTTTACTTTTTATTTCATTCCCATTTAATATAATACCCATATAGTTCTTATCATCATCAACTTTTCTCATATCGTTCAAATTTCAAATGTATCCCCATTTTTTATGTATTTTTAAATATTTACTTACTCTTAATATTAATAGTTCCTGTATCTTGTACCCTATTAAATATACATAAAATATACAAACACCTGCCTCCTGAACCCCTCTTTATACTTTGCTTTTTTTACCAATTTATCTTTTTTTGAAATTGTATCTCTTATAACTTATACAACTATTAGTATATATGTACATACATACACTTGGTAAATCTATGTAAATATTACTATTTAGTTTAAGAAGATAAGGAACCTAAAGGGTCAAAATGATAATCCCATATTTCACTTGATAAATTTCCTCGATAATGTGAATGTGATCCATTCATAACCCAGATGATAAAAACGATTTAGAAAAAGGCATCTAGACAGACCCTTAAATAATTTATATGTATTTCTTTATGATTTAAATTTATTGGTACAAGTGTTAATTATGAGAAGAAAATATGGTCGTATAGATCATTAAATACTTTTTTCCATTAAATAATCATCCTACTTTCGAGATTAATCAACATTTATTATACCTGCTAGAGTATACCTTTAGGTAAATGCATCATGCAGGAGGCAAAATGGCTTTTAAAAATGCATTTTTCGATGATAATTTGAGACTTCCTTCATATTTTGAAATCCATAATTTCCTATGCAGAAACCTAATACATGCAGCAGAGGAGGCCAGACACAAATTATAGATTTTTAATTGTCGTAATTATAATCATAAAATTTTATTAGCAATTTCATATACACCATCCTATTACACTAGAACAGTTGAGTTTTTAGCTTTTGCTTTAGAATTTGATTTACCAACAACCTTATTAGCCTATTGATAAAAACATCTAATTGTAATCAACTACTGGTACTAGGTATACATTTCTCTAGATTCTAGATACTCTAGATTTTCAAAAATGTTAGCAAGATTTCTAATTTCTAACCATAAGAAGTATTAAGAATTTAAGTGAACCTAAAGGGTCAAATAGGCTACTTTTTTTTAGGATTTCAAATCTAAATATTCCAAAATTTTGCAAAAAAAAGAGTGTTTTCTTGCGAGCAGTTAAGTCATTTCTTGTGAGAAACTCTTGTAATTTCAACTTTTTCTCAAAAATCTCAAAATTTCAAACCATAAAAATCACAAAAAATGGCTCAAAAATTCATAAAACTATGCATAGGTACTTATATATTCAATGGAAAACTGATGAAATAAAAGCAGTACCTCAATACTTACATATTTACAAAAATCTCGAAAAATGGTTAAGTTTCAAATATGTATCATCAGAACTACTACTATATAGATTAGAGATAAGGGTACTCGTAAGTACTATTTCAATGTGCATAAAAGTTCAAACCAAAACATAAGCTCAAAGTTCAAAGCCTTAAGTATCTGTGATATTTAAAAAACTTTTAAAAACAACCAGATTGTTTTTTAGGTCGAATTTGAGAGCTTTCTAGATGGATATCCATCGTTTAAAATAATAAGCTCAATTTAGCAAAAATAAATTCTCAACTCCGCTTCTTAAAAAACTACTTTACTTTGCTAAACGATTACTTTACCTTACAAACAACCTGTCTAATCTAAAGATAAGTATAATAGGTTCTATTGCAATAATAATAATAAAAATATAAATATTCGATTAAAATTAACTAAATACCCGATAAATATTATACCTATAGTATATTATGTAGTAAGTGTCTGTGCGTGGGTAAATGCTCCCATTTCACTTCCCCTTTATATCAGTTTACATTTTTTTTTAACCTTCTTTCCGCTCTTTTCTATTAAAATACATAAATAATACCTATATAGGTACCTAATATAAATATAAATACACTGTAAATGAGCGTATACCACCAGGTAGGTTTGCTTTAATTTTGGTTGAATGCTCTCTTTGATATTACAGTATAGGTACCTTAGATTGTGTAAAAATGCTTTATTTAATATTAGACTAGTATAAATTTATGAATAAGATTGAAAAAAAACGAAGCCCTACATTCTAAATTTCTACCTTTAATATCAGTTTCTGGTTCTCCTCTGGATTTTAGAGAAAAACCTCTGTATAAGGCATACATCTAAAGCTAAAACTGATCTTTGTAAAAAGTGGCACAAAACTTTCTAAGTATTTTTTATACAGACGCATCATATAAGAACGTTATATAAGCTTAAAGATCTTATATCCCTTTTTTTAAGCTTTTTGATGATCAATTATAGGTATCAATTATCAATAAAAACCTATTTAAATATTTAAATCTTTAAATAAAATTCCCCAATTTGATCAAATTTTTCAATGTATTTACTGGCTAGAATCGGATTTTTCTATTTCTAGCAAACTGATTGAAATTAAATAATGTTCTCAAGATTTTGAAATTTTTACTAATATTATAACGAACTTTCTCAAAATTTCGAAATCAAAATATTGAGTTCTAGGTTTCGCAAAAGAGTTCTAAAATGCATATAAAATTAATTTTTAACATCATATCTTTAGAAAAATTATGAAGGTGTGTAATTATAAGGTACTTTTAAACCTTTAAGCTTTTTACCACACTTTATGACAAAGTTTCACCCTGTATATTTCAGGGGCTATCATGAAATTTTATTCACCCTTCATAATTCAAAGACTCTTAGAAAACAACTTGTAAGTCGACTACG
>JAQIXA010000835.1:0-33456 GCA_034699045.1 Nanhermannia cf. coronata Gr-Ori-00579
TAGAGAATTTTGTGTAGAATCGCAACGCGGACATAAATAAATATCCAGACTCTGTTCGATATTTTAAGGGGAGGATTATGAGTCTAGTAAAAGTAGGTAAATACTTTGTATTCTGTACAAAGTATATTTATTTATTTGTAGGCTTAATACTTGCCTTTATATAATATGGGATTTAACATGGAAAGGCCTGTGAAAGTCGAATACACCCTTTATTATTATTATGTACCTAGTTAGTTAGAAATATCCAAACGATCCTTAAACTCTCCCAAGTTCCTTACTTACTACCTAGTGTAGTATTTGTATATAAAGTCAAAAATAAGAAGCGTTCTTTCTATGACAAAAAACTGTTTTAAAATTTTGAAATTCTGTAAATATAAGATTAAAAAGTGCTAATACAAGTACCCTATATATTATGTAATATACATACAAAAAAAATTGCAAAAATTTTTATAAAATTTTGAGATATGTTACAGATAGATAATTAAAGAATCAGCAGGGCCAGCAGGGCTTTATTTCTATGGTATTTCTATATCTACTAAAGATAGGTATAAGGTATTACTTAAAAGGATATTTAAACGATCTGGTCTTTTATACGAGATTTCACATGGAAAGGCCTGAAAGCCTTAATAGAGGTGCTTAATATTTGCTGATTGGCGTTAAATCTTGGGGGGAAAAACAGACCAAAAATTTGGGGTCGAAAATCTCTTTTTTTCTAATGTCCAAAAAGCCCAGGTATATATATTCATTAGATAGATAGATAGATAGATAGATAGGTTCATGCGCTTTCTCCAGCAGAACCTACAAGTTTCCAGAGTTGGCTCTTATTTAGATAGGCATGTTAGATATAAAATCTCCAGCCGGATATTTTTTCCATTCCAGTCCAAGTCCAGCGTCCAACCAATCCAGCCAAGTTATTTACTTATTATATCCTTCTTCTTCTTCTTCTTTGCACTCTATAATTATTCCAATTATTAATACCCTTTTTACTTATATTATTATCATCATCATTAGTATCCAAAATAACCCTTCTTCTTTTTTTTTGCACAAAAACCCCTTTTACTACAGTACCTATATATTATATGTACTCTCTAAACAAAATAGAGTAAATTGTACAAAAATATCATTTAAATCCCCCCTTTTTAATCCTCTCAAAACCTCATTTATAGAGTTCGAAATCAAATCTATTTTCATATACAAGACAAGTGTATTAAAATCGAAATCTATTTTATATTCAATCAAATACTTATAATAGAAATTAAGCCCTTTTTATAGTCTCGGAAAGCCGTCGGCATGCCGACGGCAAAACGATTTTTGTATATGAAATTCAATATAAAATATTTCTTGCCGTCGTCTTGCCGACGGCTTTCCGTCGACTATAAATAGGGCTTTATAGTTTAAAGAGGGTACATTATAACGTAATTTAAGAGCTTTATAACTAAATTCTATACTTATTATATATGTATAATAGAGTTTATACTTTTAAACTAAATTGACGACTTTGATCGAAAGGATTTGAAAACTCAAATAGTTTTTATATCTTATACCTATACTATACTATACTATAGACTATAGACGCTACAGGCAGATTACTTTAATTCAATCTGAATTTGAACAATTTTAATTTGAAATCTTTTTACAAAATATTCATGAGTTTATCTATTACTATAATATAAGTACTTCTGCTGCTGATGGGGTCTTGAAAACCGAGTTTTATTACTGAAATCTGAGATTTGTGTTCTATTCATACATATAATATCAGTAATAGCTGGATAATAAAACTTTATTTTTCGAATTAAAAATCTATATAAAAAAAGTAGATAGTAGATAGGGCATATAATATAATATTCAATCAAATGACTCAAAGACAATCAAAAGTTTCAAAATTTTAAAAAAAAGTTTATCTTATACTCATTTATTCATCTTCAATCAGAAAAACCGAATTTTGGCAGAATATATATACTCGAGAATTATTAAGGTAAGTAATTATTTTCATATTTTAATTTTATCTACAGATGTTCATATACAAGTATTTATTACTTAAGTAATACTTCGATACTTAATACTTCGATATACTAGCTTAAATGGGGTATTTAAAGTCATTTTAATGGGTTAGGTATTAAATAAGGTAATATAAATGTGACAGAATACAAGAAAATGGGCCTTGTTTTTTGTGTTTGTGATAATTTGAGCTTTTTTCGGATACTTAATTTGTTCAATTATCTTAATTAAAAGAGACTAAAAATTAAACTCGAATTTCTCGAAACCTACATAATAAAGATGTAGAGTAGTTCCCTTTTATAACAATTGTCATAAAATCTCTGGTATATACTCGTATATTTGGGAACCTATTAAAATATGCATGTATATAGGTAGGGTATACATAAAATGAAATTTCAAGCATATCTAAAGAACTTACTCTCAAGATAAGATAAGATAAGATACTCGTAAGAGTAATAGATATATTAAATAAATAAGTTAAATTTTAGTAAAGTTTATAATTGGGGTTCTCATTAAACTTATACGAGTATAATTATGTATAACTTTACTTTCTCTTAAATAAAATTTTCTACCTTATTGTTTACTATACAAGTCATTTAAATAACTTTATTTATTTATGGCTAAAATTTTCTAAAACTTGATAAATTAATAATTTAGTAAAGCCATTATATTCTATATGGATAATTAAATTAGAAATTTGCTTTAAAATTTTGATGATTTAAATCTACTTTACCATTTACCATTAGACCTTTCTATACTACTAATAAATAGAAGAATATGTCAAATTTTGGTAAAAATTTAGCAAAATAGACACATTTTATATTTATCAGTATATCTCTCATTTCAATGGACGTACCTATGTATTCTCATTGCTAAAATTTTAATTATATTGATATAGGTAAGGTTTATTAAACTCGGTTTTATCCGAATATATATTAACTAGCTATGTATTTTTTTATCGATAATTATATATACAAAGTATCCGTATAAGTATACTATGTATAGAGTTGTTTAGGGTTCAGGGAATCGATCCTAATAAACTAAAAGTAATTTTATTTGAACTGAAATAATTTGAAGATAATTAAACAAGCAAAGGATCGATTTCTAAATGTTTCGAAACTTATAACATGATTAGCCTTTAATAAATAAATGTAAACAAAAATTATTACATACAATTATTCTACTCATATACTAAAATTTTCGATTCAATATACTACAGAATATCAGTATATATGGGCTTACAATTACCTACATAAGGTATAGAATGAAGCAAAATTATAAAATTTATTTGAAATTTTATAAAATTTTACAAAATTTGTCCAAAATGTTAAGATATTGAGAGTTCAAGTAGACAAGGTATTTTGATTTGACCAAAGAAAAGATTTATTTAATTATCCTTTGCCGAAAATGTAAAAAAAAAGTACCCCCTTTTCTCCTATTTTGTTCACTTTTAGGAAATATTTACAATCAACTTATAAGCTATAGGTACTATAGGTTATAGGGTATGTATTTAATTATAAATCAAATATCCTTGAGGGTATTTAATATAATAAATTTTGGATTTGATTTCAAGTGCCCTTAATTTCAATTAAATAAATATTTGTCCTATCCTTATACATACGAATTTTTGAGTACAAAATTACAAAATTACTCAATTTTGAGCAAATATTTAGTAAGTAAGTAAGTAGCTAAAGCTAATGAAATCCAGCAGTCTGGTTTTTTTGCCTCAAGCAAAATTTCGGATACTTTACACATGCTCTAGAAAATTTTTGCAAAATTTAGAAATTTTTTAAAAGATATTGTAGGTACATGACATACCTACATATCGAATATCGACTAATAGATAATTTTAGTTGTACCCAACTAGTTACTAGTACTTTATACTATTATTATCTTTAGTATACTAAATTAGTACATATTATCAAATTAATTACCTACTTGTAAATTCAAGTTTATAAAAAATTTATTGCATTTTCAATAATCAATCAATTATTCATTGAGTCTAATAAATAGATTAATAAATTACATTTATATAGTTAAGTAGATAAAGAACATTACTAAACATTACTAACATTACTAGGTATAATATGTAAGTAGTACTTATTACATATATAAAAATTGATCCTACTCAATTTCAATTATTTTGTGATTCCTATCTGTATTTTTGCTAAAATATTTAGTAATTTTTTTTATACTCATTCATAGTCATAGTAGTGGTGGTAGTGGTAGTGGTACGAGTATTCAATTTTGAAATCCTAGATTTCACAAGTCGAAAGAAATTTACCTTACCAAAAACTAAGGATGATGTTAAATTGCAAATCAAGATAAGAATACCTGCACTAACCTAGAGGTCTGAAATTTCGAGAAAATTACAAAATTCTAGAATAATTAATTAATTATCTGAAATGACTACAGATAAAAAAGTTTGTCCGTCCAAATGTGAGAAAAGCACGCAATTTTTCGAGTTATTATAAATTGACTCAAGTTTAATTTTGACTGAATTTACCCCCATATATTTCCTTGTATAACTTTACCCCTTTTTGACAATAACCCAAATTTTTTTTAGTTTACTTTTACTGTTCTAGGTTATCCCTAAATTTACCCTTAAAAATATAGGGATAAATTCAACCAATATAGGCTAAGCTTTATAAATTGACAAGAATTAATTACTCAAATTCGCACTTGAATAGCAAGTTTATGGAAAAAAAATTTCACTTGCATAAGTACCCTCCCTACCTTATACTAACAGTAATTGTACCTACTTATATCCAATTAAACTGTATAAACAACTTTTAATTAATAAATAAGGCTCATTTTTAATTGGTTTTTTATATACAGCAGAATATCTCTAATAAGTATATAGCTATGTTTCGTTTTTCATTTTTTAAACCCAATTTTCTAGATTTCCAATTTAGATTATTATATTTGACATTTTTAAGAGGGTATACTATAGTAGATAAGTATAAGTAGTAGATTTTTGAACTTGTATATACGAGTATAATATTCTATATGTATTATTATTATTATGTCTGATGTATGAGGTAATATGTATAGTTTATTAAAAGACTCTTTTTGAGTAAAGTATATCTACTAAAAAGAATTCAAGTTTGTAATTAAATTTTCTTCTATTATTTGGGATTTAGACTGAATTTTCATTTTCAGCCGAATTTTATGAAATAAAATTCAAATTTCGAGCTCATGAAATTCTATTCGTGTAAATTGAATTACCTATTCCTATCTCTCTTTCCCAGTTCTCTATCTCTCTATACTCTACCATTTAACTCATTTATTTCAACATTATTTCCACATTTCTCTTTTCTACGGAGTAGACTAGACTTTTTTTCTACTGGAGATTTCTGCTATGCATGGAGAGAAATTCTGGTCGTGTTGATTCTCATAAGAAGAAGATTAAAATAATACTATTTATATATATATATATACTCTAAGGATAAGTAAGTATATAATAAGTTGAGAGGATTTGAAGACTCGAAAGATCGACATAATAATACTCGTTATTATGTTCTCTACTTTTGAGTTCTGAATATTATGGAAATAAAAAAATAAAAAGTCTGATGCTCAAAAAATCATCAAAAGAATTTTCATTTCTACATTATTACTACAAATATAACCTACCATACCCTACTCACTAGAATAGGATTTGTACATACGAGTGAGTACAAGCAAACATTCACCCGAGTTCAAAATTTTTACACTAAAGATAGTTTAGAAATTAATCATCCAGAAATTATTTTAGAATTTTACTCAGCTCCAATTTGGCACGAATTAAGAGATTTTGAGCTCGGAGTTTTTTTTAGTGGTTCGCAGATATGTACTATAAATATATCAGTAGTCACATAGTATATAAGTATCTATTTAATAAGAAAATTTTTATTTCCAATGAAATCTCTTTATAAGGATCACTTCACTCTGAATGTGTGAATTCTGAAATTTTGATTTAAAGCTAATTAATTATATGACTATGGATTATGTATTTATACTCTAGTGTGAATGTTTACTTGTAGTGATCAGAGTAGTTCATTGTACCATAGTTAGTTCATATTGTAAAAAGGCTTCTGGTTCTGGATTAGAAAAAACTCTAGAACTCGAGAATTATCCTCATCTCTTTCCCAAAGTAAATAAGTAAGGTACATTTTTTTCTAAAAAAAAATCAATTTTATAAATACTTAAGTACCCTACCCTTTAAACTATATTGGGTAAACTTAACTATAACTATTTGAGACTTACATAGCTAACTATGCAACGTATAAAATATTTAGAGAAGAGGTAGGATTATATTATTATGAAGTAAGGAAATAAGATGAATTGAGTCGAGTCGAAATTTGAAATTTCTAAAAAGTTGCTTCACAAATACAAATTGAAGTTGAGAGCAAATATTCTCTGTATTATCTGTATGTTACTTATCCTCTATTGCCCTATCTATATACATTATGTATCTAGATTTCTAGCAGATATTACATAATATAGGGTAGCTATGTTAATAATGTATTTAAAACAAAATTAATGTAATAAGTAGATATCCGTATAAGGTTAGGTTAGGTTAGAATTTTGACAGGGAATCAGTTGAGAATTATCCAGAGAGCATTTTATTATTGCAAAACCATGTACTTGTACTTACTCATAAGTACCCTATTAAACATTTCAAAAGTGAAAGTAAATAACAATTTTTTATATTTATACAAAAGAATTTATATATAAAGTACCCTATATTATCTATGTATATACCTATAGAATTATATCATTAGTGATCATTAGTGTCCTATCCTAACCTAGGTATGTAGGTGTAAATTAGGGATATTTTAGAAAAGTTTTTATTCTCATTAATTATCGTAAAGTAAAATTTTCAAAATTTTGACCCACATTTTTCTTGAGATTATTTTATGAAGAAGAAATTTCTCCTGTAATAAGAGTAGTTGGTGTGTGTGTGCCTGTCTGTGAATAAACTAAATGGTTTAAATATTTTAAGGATAAAAAAACCGAGATTTGGTATACCTACATAACACTTTATACACGTCGAGTAGATATAGAAGGGATAATTTACTGTATAAAAAGGAATATGAATTGATTTTAATTCCCTCGAGAAATTCCAGCCTGTTGAATTCCTTGAAAAATTTCCTTGAAAAAGAGGGAAAGTCCGCCCTTCCATACTTCCATTCCATATTCAGTGAAATGTGACTTGCTGGAGAAAAAATAGACATTTTTACACGTAGAGAGAGAGTATGTTAAGTAGGGGTAGATTAGGGATAGTACGGAAGATTTTGAAATATTTTTACACTATTTTTAAGAATGAACTATAGTTGTTATATTTGATCGGAAATTAGTTTGAGGATATCATAAGCTATGCTATCTCTTCATGTTAGATATCATGTACCTAAATAAAAAAAATTCATAACAAAATTGCAAAATCCTAATTTCAAAAATTCTTCCGAATCATCCCTAATCTACCCCTGCTTAAATCAGTAAGTATATAAGTTAAGTACTGGTATTTGTATGGTAAAAAAGTAAGTTAAACTCGACTATAATATGGGTAGATTTAAGCCTTAAAATAGAATAGTAATAGAGAATATAATTGAATAATTTTCCGAGACATTTCCGCTTATTTCACTCGAGGATTTAAATATAATTAGATATACAGGATGTATCAAAAGTAAGGTTATAAAACTGAAAAAAATCATTCGAAATATCTTTAATTGGATCTCAAGATGATATAGGTACTGTTAAAATATTCCTAAATTTTCTTCAAATTCTGAGAATCCTGTAGGTATTAGGTATATTAATTTAGGTAATTGTAAAATTCAAATTTTTTACATTTTGAGGTTTTACTTGTGATAGACTCTGCAGGACTCTGTAAAATAAAATTCTGATAAAATCCATATGACTTTTAACTACCAAACTACGGTTACAATTAGATTATAAGCATTGGAGGATTTTATTGGGACCTAGGGCTTTTATTAGACATCAAAATTCAAAATCTATACTTACATAGGTACTTAGATTAATAAATATAGTTGACGATGATTCATTTTAAATTAGATTTAAGGTAGGTATGTATTTAGAATTTACATGTAAAATTGTATTCTATATTATATAGTAGGTAATCCATAAATATCCAGCCAATGGTAATCCATCGTTCAAAATCTAATCTCGGTTTTGCGTCATCGACATCATCGTCAAAATTAAAATGTCAGCCCTCCCTCCCTGCCTGCCTGCCTGGACTTGGCTTGGCTTGGCTTGGCTTGGCTTGGCCGTAAGCGGAAACTCAAAGCCCAATTAAAATACTTCATATTTTACAACATGACACATCTAATTCTAATTCTACCTTATACATACATAGGTTTTACTCTAGAGTTCAATCATCATTATTATCAACATTTCAGTCTCTCACTACATATACTTAATTGTAATTGCTTTAATATAACGATAATTTATCTTGACATATAATTCTTCGAACTACAAGTTAATTTGCTTGCTCAAAGTACCTATACTTTATTACTCTTATGAGGGTAGATTAGGCTTAGTTTGGAAGAATTTTTCAAAATTTGTGTTGTTATTTCGACCTCTTCTCATATATCTATACGTTGAGATATGCAAGTTATAACTATACTAGATAGGAGAATATAATTTGGTCAGAAATTCAAAAATGAAATTTTATTAGTACCCTTATAGAGAGGTGACAAAGTGAAAGAAATTATTAGAAAATGATTTGATTTGACAAAGCAGTTTTTGACCCAAGTGTCCGGTAGAAGGTATAAGGTCTTCTAAAGACAAAGAGAGAGTGATTGTTTTCTGGAGAAAGTTCCAGTATAGATAGATAGATAGATACATATTATTATATATAAGAGTATTATTAGAGCTTAAGAAATACACATTAAGCTCTTAAAATAAGTCTGATACTGATGAGGTTAATTTTACATAAATCTACTTGTAAGCCTCACCAATACTCTTAAGTACCAACAAAAACAAACAATGAGTAGGTACATACACAAATATTATGTTATTTTAGATTTAGATTTAATGTGTACTGGTGTACCCTACTTAGATATTTAGTAATACATACCTATCATATTATGGTAGTTATTTGCAATTGTGTCTGTAGATCGAAGTAAACTTAATTTTACTAATTGAGACTTAGGTACCTAAAATATTTTGACTTTTTTCGACTTTCTTTAGATTTTAGATAGAGTTTCAATATTAAGTTACACACTAACTACCTGTCTATAGTTATACAAACCTGTATTGTTTTATTCTGTACCTATATTAAGTACCTTTAAAAAATTATTCTTAAAAGTACCCTATTACATACCAGGAGAATTATATATGAGTAGTAGTAGTAGTAGTAGTAGTAGTAGTAGTAGTAGTATGGATATGTTTGGGTATTTTTTAAATAAACCCAAGAGAAAGAAGTTTGTAAATCTGTAGAGGTCTGTAATAGAAAGTTATTTTGTTACATGCATTACCAGCACACATGTTTGTTTGTGTTTAATCAACTGGAATGAAGTAGTTGAGTTGAGTTGAGTTGAGAACTTGAAAAACTAACTTTTCAAGTGGATTTTAATTAAAATTTAAAAAGAAGTTCAAAAAAGTTGCAACTTTTTTGAACTTCTTAAACCTCTAACCATAAGTTATCTATCACTCTTAATTATCTCTAATTTGAATTTTAACAAAATCTACCCATATACTTACCTTAAATTACTGAATTTAAGGATAAATTTTAAATGCTATTTAGAAGTTTAATTAATGGAGGTTTTGAGCTCAATTTGAAATTTATTAAAAAATGTTCTTGGTATGACTTCTTTACTTTTTACAAAGAGTTTAAAAAGGGATCTTTGAAATAGGATAAATAAAATAAAATAAAATAAAATAAAATGAAATGAAATAAAATATAGTAAGATGAGATCAGATGGGGAAAGAATAGTTATAGTTATAGGGTATTTGAAATGAACTTTAAATTTTTGAAATTGCAACTTAAGTAAGTGACCGAAAAAAAGGGGGAAAAAAACCCCGAATCGAATCAAAATTTTAGCTCGCATTCAAAATCCCATTTAGTTTAGATATACCTATCTCTCTATTTCCAATAGATTTAGTTTATTCTCACTCCAATTTTGGTTGAATTTACCCTTTTATTTAATATGAAATAAAACCAATTTGAGACCTCCTCCAGGCAGGTCAAATATTTTCTGTTTTATTTTTTTATTATTTGAGCTTTAAAATCTCAAATTTCGAGCTTTTAAGCTACATATTGTATAAATGGCGATTTTTGTTTCCCGAACTTTTTCTGACAAGATTGTTGGAATTAAAAAGGGTTGAAAATAAACTCGAATGCAATTTCCAATTTAAACATTTCCTTATGGCCATTTAACTACTAACCATACCATACTATGTATAAAGTACAAGGGATATACATAGAATAAGTACAAGTTGTTGCTGAGCTAAGCCTTTGAGTCTTTACTAAATTGACTTGTATACACAAAAACCTACCTCTCTATAAAGAATCAAAAAACACTCAAATAAAATACATTACATAGGTAAATATTGGTAAGTACATACTTTGAAATATAAATCGAATTTTGAGAGAATTTTACTTTATAGAGAAATCTCACTGTACCTATGTCCTTTTTCTGTGTATTTGTAAGAAGCATTTAATCTTTAAATAGTCCTTAAGGGGCCATATGTATGGATGTATACTGTATTTGAATTTGTATTCCAATTGCTCTCTCTGGTCTGGTTTAATCTCATACTTACTTACTATAGTAGACTAAACTAATAGGATATTATATGAGACCAGAAATTTAATAAAAAAATAAAAATAAAGTTGAAAAAATCCCAAAGGAGAATACAAAGATTACCAAAAAATACCCCAAAACATTTCGAATTTTTCCAAAATGTTAAATACAAAAAATTTACAAAAATTTTTTTGAAAGTTTTACTTTGTAAGTTAATTTGATCGAAATTTGGAGGATTTTAGAATGCTGACTTTTATTATAATGTATTTAGAGGTCTGAAATCTTGAAAAAATCGGAAAAATTGTCACATTTTCTACATAGCTTGTCACAAAACAAACTATAGATATTTACTCAAAATGGGCTTTCTGGCTTTTATATGAGACACATTTGTATTAGGATTAGGACTGAAATAGCCGAATAACTACTACATATCTATATCTTTTGAAATTTTGTCCAATATAATATCTAGGTAATTTTAAATTGGACAAAATATATTTTGGTAGAGTGACCTTATTCAACATAATCAAAGGCTAAATTTGTATTTATTTTAAGTCTTATTTACTATTCCCTCAAGTCCATTTTTTCTAAAAAGTAAAAAATGATATTTTTTTTTTTTTTTTCTAAAAGTCCAGCAGGATGAAATTGAACTCGAAAATTTTGTAATTTTTTGACAAAATGTAGGAGAAATTTTGCTAAATTTTGTCGTCTACTATAGGTATACATATAGTGTTGACGAGACGTGTTTCAAGTGTTGAAAAAAGTTGAAGGTTGTTTTTTCTGACTATATACATATATATGAGATAAAATCGGGGTGAGTTCAAGGACCTCCTTCTTGGGACTTTCTCCCAACCAGAAAGATAGAAAATCTACAGGTTTTGAAATCCTTATTATATTATTTGTATATAGGTAGGTAGGTATATTTGAGGCTTTATTAAGTACTTCCAATCCTATCCTTACAAGTACAAGTACAAGGTATTATAATGTAGTTTAAGTATATAACCTTCTGGAAATATATAAATCTTATTTCTTCAGAGATATAAAGATCTAAACTAAAATGTATAATATGTATTGTACTCGTACCTTTACTTAAGTATTATTTTGTGTATTTTTAAAGGAGTTGGCTGGCTGAAGGGTTCGGTTGGAGTTGAGTTGAGTTGAGTGAGAAATGATGACGTCCATTTCTGTGGCACACTACCATAGGGATATCTCATTTAACAGGTAGGTACAGTACATGACGATGACTACTATATATACTACCATTTACAAAGTATTTAGCTCGCACAAATTATCAGCCTCCCTCCCTCCTACTCACTCCAGATTAAAGTGGCGAAATTTTAGTCCAGAATTTTTGAACTGGTCTGGTGGGTGAGATGCTTGACAAAGATTCTGAACTTTTTCTTTTGATGCTAAGATTATCAGGTCTAAAGTTTATGGGTCAGTCAATATAGGAGACTTTTTCCATATATATGGAAGAAATTTTGACAAAAATTGAAATACATCCTTATAGGCCAAAATTACTCCAAAAACCAAAAGACTTGAAATGGCAAGATTTACTATTTACTTCCACTTTCAAGTGGAAAATGTTTCCAGTTGATTGACCCATAACTTTTGACCTTTTAAACTTGACATCAAAATATTTAGAGATTCATGATCTTCGTTAAATTTCCTCTCTATTCCATATCTTATTTGTTCAAAAGTCCAATCTGGTCGAGTACACTACACTATATTAAAATATAAATATTTTCACCATCTTATTCTGAATGACCCTGTACATCTTAAACTGTTTTTTTCTTCAATTTACATTATTTTTCAAGCCTTTTCTCTTTTATTAAAGTAGATAATGTAGAACAAACGACTTTTTTTGAAAATCAGAGATTTCGAAAGGGAAATCCGGGATTTTTGAGGTGAAACTTTTAAGGAATGTTCTGAGATACTGTTTTGAAAGTCGAGCTTTTGATACTAATCGTAATAAGAACCCAATTATTATTTTTGAGAAAGAAAGTCGTGTTTTTGTAGGAGATGGGGATTTGAAAGAAGAGAGATTCTACGCATTTTCATCCTCAAATAATCCTCAAACTTACTTTTTTTAACTACCTATGTATCAGTACTATGTAGAACATAATATAACAAGATAGTAATCCTATATACACAGAATTTATACTATTGTAGTATAGACTGCTATTAATACTCTAGTATCCTATATTTATCCTACTGAGGCTATAAATGGGATTTTTTTTTTTTAATTTTGAAGGTCAATCAACAGTGATCATGATCATGACTGGGGACGAGTCTTCAGGTAAAAATTACTTAAATACCTATTTACATATTCGAGAATCGTACCGAATACCGACTCATCGAATCACAACTGATCGAAAAAATATTTTTATTGATTAATTAATATGCTAATTTTAATAGTTTTGCTTCATTTACTTTTGTTAATTCAAGTTAGTTAACTCATTTGTCTAAGCTTTCTTTCTAGTCATGTCTCATGCAATTTCAATTAGTTTTTCGATCAGTTGAGTCGGTAAGAAATTTTTTTTTTCAATGAGTCGGTTATTCGATGAGTTGTGAGAGAATTTTATCCTAATAGTAAGTGGAAGAAGAAGATATTATAATGAAATTTGACCTATGACATTTCCCCTACAATACAATACAATACAATACAATTGTAATTGTAGGTTGGTGAGTATTTCTTTGGTGGCGACCCTCGCGAGTGTCGGCAACATCTTCACCATCTCTTCACTCGTCATCGATGACATACTCAGGAAAAAAGGTCAGACATTTCTCAATTTTATACCCGATACAGATACATATAGCTCTTGAAATTATCAATTTTTTTCTAAATTTTTGACCTCTAATCGTAAAGTCAACATCAGAGATTATTGGGTACCTATTGTAAAATATACCTGAAAGCTCTCTAAATTAGCAAGACTATAGAAATAAAATTCATTTGTATTGACTTTATTTGAGTGTCAGATGATTTCAGTTTACCTTAGTAAATTGTTTTTCGATCATTGACACTATATAAATATACACTTTATATATACTATATTTTTATAGTCTCATGGACTCGTCTTTAGAGAAGAGAGCTCTAAAGGCCTCGAAAAAATGGCACTACAAGAGATGGTTTGACCCATAGCCAGTTATCCCTGATCAGTATCAGGCATGACCCTGATACATCTTTCGAAGGTCCGGCACCCTTAAGTACTTACACCGAGGCAGTACCCTACCAGAACTTGTGGAAAAGTACCGAAATACTTTTGTCCACTCGGGGACTCGAACTCATGAGCTTTGAGTCAGGGCCAAGTATGTAGTATTACCGTTTATAGGCCTATACTACTCTCGCTCCCCATCTATAGCTTACGATATAGTCCCTATAGAAAGTCCCTTTTCAGTCTGCAGTATTTTACAACTCGACCAAGGCGGCTTACTACTTATGAAGTACCTAAGTGCTAAATAAAATTGTAAAAATATCAGTTTTTACAAAGTTATTTGGCATCATTTTATAAGATTGTTGAAAAAACTGCTATTTATTTACCATAATTAAAAACCCTTTATTTTGTTCTTTTGTAACAATTTAACAATTTTCAATTTTCAATTTTCAATTTTATATACCTACCTATCTATACCTTAGTCTCAAATTCGAAAAAGTACCCTATCTAGATTTTGAAATATTTTATTTAAAACTAAGCAATCGGATTTCCTTGCATTTTGTCTGCCCATAAGATTATTCAAAAGCTGTTAGAAAACATTAATTTACTATTATTATTAAATTATTAGAATTTATTATATATGTAATTAATGATTTATTAAGCAAAACGGAACAATATAAGCATATTATTTGAACATTGAGAATTTATTGTCTACAATTTATTTTTATTATAGTAGGTACATTGAATTTGAATCTGAAATGGTGTTACATGTCCGTAAATAAATTGGATTTTTTAATAAAGTATCCATTGGTAAATGAAAAGTACCTACTAGATATGTACATCACATTATGTATGTAATATCTAGGGTACCTACATAAATACTTGAACTATAACTAGGTTATGCTATGAGTTTATATGGTATTATGATTTAATAATTACTTCCTAAATTCCAAAGTTTTTCATCAGAATTTTAAACTTGGCTTGAAATACTTATTGAGTCGTTATTTTAAATTTATTTAATATTATAGGACCGATGTAGGTAAATATGAACGAGTTTAAAAGTATAAGCAATCCTTATTAAACTAAATTTTGAGAGTTTTTTAATAAGATCAATATTTTGTCAATTATGAATTATTATTATGACATTATTAAAAAATTTCTCAAAAAGTAATTAGGAAAGGGTGTAATCCAGTGTTCAATCTTTCCAAACCTATACACACTGGTCCTACTGTAATGGAATTCGTATTGATTTGTACCTTGCACAAAAAGTTTAATGTCCTCATTCGCAATTAAACATAACTATAGGTTATATACATGCATACTATACATATAATATGCAATATACTTACTTATACTTTGACATTGGTTCAAAGTCAAAGTAGGGTAGTTACTTACTAATGTTTAAGAAAAAATTTAAAAAATTCGCAATAAAAATATTTTTATTTAATTTGTAATCATAACGTATTTGGTTTTTCGATAATTGTAATAATTTTTATTACATTTAAAATTGTATTTCTATGATCATGCGATGAACTACGGTTTAATAACCAAATGATTAATTTATTGTTTAATGTTAGTAGGTAGGGTACCATAAGTATTTATAAAAACATCTATCTACGAAGTATAGGTAATAGGTAAGCTAAAAATTTTATGTAGGTACAATAAACTCCAGTTTTTTTATGTGAAAAACAAAAATTAAAACCTTATATATATATATAAGGTTATAGTCCTTATATATATATTATGTACATAGGAATAAAGATGGACTTAAGTATCCTCTTATAATTTGCCTTTGATATCCTTACTAAATGAAGTGATACAAATATCTATCAAGTAATTTAATGGGCATGTTTATCATTTTTTAATATATAATATGAAGTAGGTACTTTTTAAGATAATGATTTTATAGAATAATATTATAGGTAGGGTGCTAGTATCTAGACTTGATTGATAAATAAACATATCATGTTACCGATACCATGACCATATCATATCATAATAATCCATGAAATTCAAAGTAAAAAATTTGCAAATGATACTGGTGAGAAATTGTTCAAGATTTTTTTCTCATGCCCTATTAAATGCCTTTTGTGACCTCTATAGCGTCGTTTATGTATTTGTTGTCACTTTTTTGCGTTCTTTAATACTTTACTTACGATTAATGAAATTAATATCTAGCACCTACTCACTTAATGATTAAAAAGACGTAATTAATATGAAATGGTAAAATTTTTAATAGACATTATAATTACCTCCTAGATATAAAATAGTATTTAACACATAATTTGTAGGGTACTGTAGTATATGCTCTGTAAAGTTAACTATGGTACTTACTTTTTTACTGCTTAATAATTTTTGGTTTATATCCGTATAAGTAGATTTTGACCTATGTTTTGGACTAAGGATATAAGTACCTACCTAACGATATTCTTTTATAAATAATGGATTTAGATTTCTTGAATTCAACGAATTCTATCTATCAATTGCACCATTGCATTGTTACTTTATTAGAGGTCCTAGTAAGATACTTAGATATCTAGAATTTATTATTATTATTATTATTAGACATTTAACTGAGAATTTTCAATAATATATGAGTGTGCAGCCTGGCCTAGTAAGTAATCAAATTCATTTTAATAATTAGCTTGGTAAGATAGGTACTTATGCATTTGTTTAATTTCATTTTATTCCACAATACAATAAACCTTTATGATTTTGGATTTTTTATATTTTGTTTAGTTTTTACTGTATTAATTATAACTATGGTATAACTATGTTAAGATTTATGATTTATTAATGATACTAGTACCACTATAAACGTTAATAATAATAATTAGCAAAAAGCTTAGTTTAGCATTATTTTGCAAATTATTTTTTAGATTTATTTTATTAATTGTTATCTATGCAATGCCATGCATTTCATGGCATACCCTTGTTGATGTCTTAAAAAACCCTTATTTAGTTATTTTCTTGCTTGATTGATTTTATGTTTACTTCTTTTGATTTAAACACTCGAACTCTCACTTGAATTTTTCTTAGTATACTTTCGAGTCATTTTGCAGTTAATTAGTACCCTACTTAAGTGGCTTAAGTCTTCGATATGGTATTAATTTCATCTGATCAGAAGTCTATCAGTTGTATCATTATAAATGTATATAAAGATACTCGTACTAACAGCATTTTCTGGAGTTGAGAGTCAATATATTTTAATTAGAGAGCGTATCGATACTATCGATCTTCTTTTACTACTTATTCTTATTAGTTTAAATAACAAGCAACTTGGTAGCTACATGAGACTTGAATTAAATACAAGTAGTCATATGCGGTATTATGAGTAATACTCCAAGTTAGTATTATATTGATAGTATCTACAAGTAATTTTTGATTGCCAGTTTGCAAGTGAGCAAATTATAGACATCAAATTTCTTTGGAATTGTATATTTAATAGTTTGATTTCATATTTTTAACTTTTAAATTGAAAAGTAATAGTCTTACAAGTCAGAAATGACTCGATTGTACTCATTTAAAAAACCATATTACATATTTCTTAGAAATTCGGCTGTTTTTTTTAACCGTACAAGGTACAAGTAGATACTTTTAAAATAAACAAACCCAATTGGAATTTTTCTCATGAAATTTAATTGCGATTTATTCATAATGATAAGTAAAATGCTGAGGGAACTGAATTTGTATGAGAAGTTTAAATATTAGATCAAAAATGTGATGAGATTCTAATTGTATTATAAAATAATACAAGCTTCAATTAACAATAATTAAATAAAATAAAATGTATGTTTCCTTTTAATTCTTTCGACATCTTAAAATTTAAGATATTTAAATTTAAAATTTAAGACTTAAATTGTATCTTTAGATTTGAAATTGTATGTACTTATAGTAGTAGTAGTAGGTTAGGTTAGATTTTTGTAAATTATTTATTGACTCAAAGTGAGTTAAGATTAGAGTAAAATGAACAATATACTTTGTAGGTAATAGATATCTACCTAGATCGAATAAATAAAAATTTTCAGATAATGATCTTTCATAAAATAAAGTTTAATAAGTACAGCTTCGTTTTCTCCTCAAATTGTTCATAGTTTGCTTGATTCTGAGTCATAAGGGTCTTTGACCAGATCAATAAGCCGATAGAAAGCAATTTTTTTGACCTCCTCAACACCAGTCCTCAACTCGACTGGCTGAGAGTTGAGGACCCGAGTGGCCATCCCCGAGAGAATCGCCTCTTTTTTATTTTCCCGAGCACAAACGACGAAGGGGAAACCAAACTTTTCCTTGTACCTATATTACACAAAGAAATATTTATTTACCTACCAACTTGTATATAAAATTACTAAAGTACTAATTAGGTACCAATTTTTTTATTATTAAATTTTTTTTAGTAGTTATCATTTCTTATTAAAAAATCTTTCCGCATAATTTCAATTTTATGTTTAAGGTAAAATATAGGCTTACTGGTCATTTAAGTAATTGAGTCTTCTTTTTTCCTCTTCGGTCAATGTGTTGAGACCAGCCGCGAGTTGTTCTTTTGTCGATTCTTGGGTCAAAAGCCCCATTTTGGCTATTTTACCAGCAAGGTCAGGATGAGACCTTAAAATCCCCTCACGACCTGAAGAAAATAAGTAAAACTCCTTTAATACAGATACAATACTTATTCTTTCAATTCTGAAACCAAAAAAAGCACATTTTAATAAAGTTTCAAGTGCCAAGTAATTTAACATTTTAAATGCCTAAATTGTGCTCAAAATCAGACAAAAATTTTAATATTTTGACAAAACTGTCTCACTTTACTAAAATAAAAAAGATACATTGGGTACTACAGGTGTTTTATAGATACCTTTGTTAATTAAAATAATATACATTAGTTACAATTATTTATAGCATTTTATCCTACCTACTAGGTACATTTAATTTAAACCGTAAAATTCTTTTCCTTTGAAATTTTCTGTTGATATATTTTAGCGAATTTTATTTCATATTACGAATAGATTACAGTGACTGTATATTTTGTTAAAAATTCAAAAATGTACGAGTATCAGGTAGGGTATGTAGTACATTTAAATAATGTGTGGTCCGATTTCGGCACTTCTGAGAAAAATCCTCTCCTGAATGTCTAATAGAGTCATAAATGATTGCAGAAACTCGGAGAAGAATATTTATGAGCCATTCGCCTTTGGTTTTTTTAAATTTAAACTTTTCCTTTAGTTTTCATACTGTACCTATACTGTAGTTATTACATATATGTACCCTACTATTGTATCATGTAATTGCTACTGTTTGGTTTGAACTACATTTCCTTAACTCTATTTTGTGTGTGATACGAGTATTGCCTATACAAAAATAGTAGTTTTTTTTGCTATACTATATAGCTCTATATAGCATATAGGCAGTTTTTAGTTACTACTTTGGCCGCATAATATAAAAGTAAATGGATAGTGGCGTATAAAAACCTGCTATTTTTGTATAGGCAATACTCATATTATGTAGAGCCTATTCTCATTGACAATTAAAGGCTCTAAAAATTAAAGTGTACAAGCTAATAAAGAAATGTAACAAAAGGATTGAACTTTTAAGATTTCGAAACTGAACTGAAATGGTGTATTGGAATTGAAAATGAGTTAAGTTAAAAGTACCTATCAATATTACAGGGAAATTTTGTTTTATGTTTAGGTACCTAGTATCAGTATATATGTAGATACTTATTATTAGTACAAGGAGGTAATAAATGAAATTGTCTAAAAAAGTAAATAACCTATAGACGGCAATTGGTCAATGAAATTGCATATTTCAGAATGCAATGCCCGGAGACTGTAGAATGGTCTTAAAGCCCAAACAGCCGCAGCACATATTCCTAAAAGAAAAGGGAAAATGACAAAAAATTGTACTATGTATTTCCAAAATTATACTCGTCTGATGTAATAGTATTATCTAGCTATGTACTACAGTATATGTACATATACATATTATTATTTATCCTGGTATTACCACAATGCTCAACGAGGTTTCCCAGATGCTGTATAAAGTTCTCATAATCCATTCTATTTAACTCCTCCAAAGTTACAACTCGTGGATTTGCCATTATTTTATTGTAGTGTTTTGTAGACCTATGGTAAAACGGTGTGAAAGAGAATAGAGTAGTAAATAAATATAAAAATATAAATCTTGACATTGAAAAGTGGCTCAAAGAATACTGTACCTATATGTATGTAGTAGATATTTACTCAAAAAAGTCCGAATCCGAATCGTAAATTATAAGAATGAGAGAATGAGATTGAAGCTTAAACCGACAAAAAAAAACTACCAGAATTTCAGGGAAAAAATTCTTTATTTGAGAAAAAAACCCTTTTTGTTTAGATTTGGTCAAATCTGTAAAAGTTCCACTGGTTCTTTTTTGAACAAAAAAAATTACACAAGATTTGTAGGATTTGTAAAGGGGAAAAAGAAGTGAAATGGCCACTTGGCTTGATCGAGAGTATAATTCCAACTTTTTTGGTCACTCGATGTCTTGGGATTTATTTCTTTTTCTGTTTGTTTCACAAACTACATAATATGTACATACATAGGTATTTGTAATAGTATGTATCTACTTGTAGAGGATAAGTTGATGCTTTTTATCATTGAGAGATAGCCTTTGACTTGAAAACTTGGAAGATCAATCTTTTTTCCACTTATTTTCGATTTCTTTGCAAATGGGTAAATATAATTCAAGACATTTATATCAGTTGGATTTTGGAAGTGCTCTAGATTTACTCACTCGTATAGGTATATTTGCTTTACTTGTTTATTTAATACTTGCACCATACAAATAAATAAATATCAGAGAGATACAATACTAATGTAATGTATCTTGTAAATGTATCAAGAAAATATTGGTTAGTAATATATTATCGCCCTTCCTGTACATATTGTGCAATCACAAAATCTTGAATATATTTCAAGGGAATGACATTGCAAATTAGAATTCTGTACTTCATCTACTTTATGTACTTCCTATTATAACTAGAGTACGGATATTACTGACAAAACGTATATTCTTATACGTATTCTGTTACTCATAATATGTATATGAATTAAATATAAAATATGGATCAAATATAGATAGTCAATAAGTAGGTATTTATTGCATTTAAAGAAATAAAAAGACATAATTCTACATAATTATTTAATTTCATTAGAATATTAATTATACTTGCAACTTTGGACCGACCAGGCATTCGAAAATATTTGGCATCAATATATCTAGGTCAAAAATAAACCTTGGGTTGTAAATGCTAAATATCCATGCTTTTAGGGAGAAATTTAAATAAAATCTGATTATTTGGCATATCCGATTCCGAATCGACGATTATGGATAGCTGAAAATACCATATTCCAGATCAATTTAAGAAAAGATAAAGATTGTGTCTTTATGGAACATCTCATTTATGCCCTTTAATAATTATCAAAACCAAAGTTTTTGAATATAAGGAACTTTGGAAAAATCCGATTAGATTCAAATCGGGTTTTTCCAAAAGTTAAAAATCAAATACCTAACTATTACATTTAACTTGTATGAATATCAAAGAGAAATGTGCTCCTACATACATATTATACATACTGATAGGTACTTCCTAGCCTAGATTACTGGTAGTTTTGATGGTTTATTTTCAGGACTAATTGCAAACAAAAGGAATAAAATAGACATTCAGTATGGTTCTTAAATCGTCGTGATAAAAATAAAAATAAGATTTGGTGGTTTGTTTTCAGGGTTTGAATCCTCAAGTGGATACTTTTCGCTTGAGGGTAGGAAATCGATATTTTAGTTTTTGACGTTGGGCACGCAGCAAAAGCAAATTTTTCGAAAAAGTCTCTTTTAGAACATAGTTTTGCCTTGTACTACCCATCTATCTGTATTCTGTATCTAAAGTGCCGAAAGTTCAGAAGCTGAAAAAGTTGATAAACTTGTAGACTATGAGTATGATATCTAGATATAGATAGAGAGAGTGACAGAATTAAGGCATTAAAAGCTTGTTCTTGTCCTCCCTTTGTTGTATACTTTATACAGATAGTAGTAGATATTTAAGTTCAAAATCAGAAGAAAAAGTCAAAACATAGTTGCAATTAAACTTTAAGCTCAGAATGTGCGGCATAAAAAGGACCTTTTTTTCATAAACATAAGAGAAGTTTTGAAATATTTCTCAAATTCTAAAAGTTGGAGTGTGCTCGAGGGCAAGTAACATTTTCATATAAGGATAATCCTCAAGTGCGATGCCGAAAGCCGATTGAACTTTATCTTTCATTTCTCTCATTTTTTCTCAGTTTTGTCCATTTTTATTATTTATTCTTATCCCTTATATGCAAGGTTTTACCCTATCTTGACTTTTTTCCATTTTAACCAAGCACACTCGTATCACACAAGTAAACATACCCTCTTTACTATTTCAAAATTTTCTAAAAATATTTTCTTAAATTCATTTTCGATAAAACTTAATATATATCAGTAATTTTTATAATTTGATCAAGATTTATTTATCTGACATTTTTAAAATACCCAATCGCAAGTAAAATCTCATAAACAGAAACAGAATCTAGATTTTCACAGCTAATTTAGGATCTACTGATATGAACTTATCCTTAGGTATTTATACTGTACTTGTTGTTGCAATTCAGTATTTTTAATAAATATTATCTATCGGTACAATGAAAAATACAATTTTCTTGATGAATTTTATTTCAAAATGATGGTTTTTAATCATTGAAATTGAGAAATCAATTTGTTTGAATATAGTAGGAAGGTTTGCCTGAACGGACTGTATAAATGTAAAGGATAAGTTTGTTTGAGTTGAAAGCTTAAAGGCTATGTCTCTCGTGTCTAATTGTCGAGCGCAAGCTCTTTTTGGAGAATTCTTCTCCGAAAACCTGCATGAATATCTCGAATTCATAAATTTTGAAAGGACTGGAATAAAACTGTCAACGTAATCGTTTTAGAGTTCCCTCAAGAACTAAAGGACTCGGAGACTTGGTCTAAAACATCGCTTTTACTTCCATCTTAAAATCCTACAAAATGCTTAACTATGTTAGTATGTATAGTATCTGTATATAGGTACCTAGGTACTATATAGTTAGCACATTTGTACACCAAATAGTACTTACCATACTTTGTACTTGAATATATGAAAGGAAATGAAATGAAATAAAATAAAATATAAGTAGAAATACAATTCAACCCCTCCCTTTTATTCAGATTATTTTGCCGATATAAAAATGCTTTTATTTTTTATACCAGATAGTATTTTTAAACAATTACTAGGTACTAGTATTAGTTATACTAGTTTATGTTTTTTCAAACCTGGACAAATAAAAAAATAATTTGCCTGTATTAAAATTTTTACGTAATATATCAGTAGGTATGTATATAAAATGCAATTCAACTTCTGATTTGAATATTTCTCTAATTTTACAAATTGGTACAACATACTGGTGACTAAATTAAAAACCACTCTAATGGTGAGTATCAGACAGACTAGGTCAGGTATTTACAAATAGCTACTAATTAAAAGTATGTAATTCCAAGCAAGACATTATAATTTAAAATTGTTGTGGATTCATTTTCAAAATGTAAGGTATTGTACATACTTATACGAGTACTAATCAATGAAATCATAAATGTCATAATCTGTAAAGTAGAAATTTTTTTGCTTCTGATGAATTCAATGGTAATTGAAATGGTAAACAAAACCAAAGGTTTTCAAAGTATCTAGATACTTCGTAATTTTAAATTCAAAATTTTCAAGATTATTTAACAACATATTTTGTATTTTGTATAACGATTTTAATTTTAATGAAAATTAAAATCTTCAAAACTGCCAATTTATTTATTTTTGTCAAAAAATCTTGAATATTTTGAACATTTTTCAAAATATTCGAACAAGATTTACCATAAAAATATAAAAATTCAATGATCTCAAAAGTTATGACGAAAATATTTTGAATCTTGTATCACTTCCGGTAAGAAAGTGATTCTTTATTTAATTTGACACATATTAAATGGATAATTTGATTATATTAGATATATTAAAATAATATACATATAGTATGATTTGATAATTATTAATAATCTTACAAGCTAAATTTAAACTGAATCTTAAATTCCAAATCACAAATCAAAAATGTATATTTCCTTTGTATAGCTAATTTATTCATCCAATAGAAAATTAATATAATGTAAAATACCGTAGGGTATATCTTTAAGTGTATGGAGCTGATATTACTGGGCTAAAAACCAAAACCTAAGTAGGTTGTATATTGTATATTTTAGGAATATTATTTGAATAATTTGAATAAAATAAAAAAACTCGATGATTTAAATTTAAATTCATGCTATTACTTATACATATATCGTAGTAGGTACTTAGATACAGCTCTAGTTTGTAGGGTAAGGTAAGAACCTTTCTACCAAACTACTATCATATAATAAGTAGTATGTAGTTCCCTACTTACTTATTAATAAATATTTGATTTGCCTATAGATATACAATATTAGATATGAGAAAATTGTTGCTAAAAATTCTTGCAAATCCAAAAATCTTGAAATTCTAAAAAATATTACAATTCTAAAAAATTCCACGAATTTCGTACCACATATAAAATAACAATATAGGTTTTTGTACTACTATATATACTTAATATTGACTTTTTTATTTCGGGAAATATGATGATATATATTGTTCTGATACTACTGTAACGTATGAAAAGTAAAAATATTTGGAATAAAAAAGACCATCAAACAAAACCAATTAGATTTTTCCTTCCATATTTCCCCCATCTCAATTCTCTTTCCCTATTGATTCCATTTATTATAATGTAGAAGAAAAAGCGAAATAAATTCCCAAATGAAATGTTTGGCTCGATCTTCAATTCATTTGCTAATTTAAATTGACTTACCAGAGTGTGCAAGTAGTAGTTGTTGAAAGCAGTTAGTTGGTTCAGCTTGATATGATTATAAAATTTTATTTCTAATTTGAAGTTTACTAGCTTCAACTGTGCTGTGTTAAAGGATCGAGTTGAGGGCAACTAAAGTTTATGGCAGTTTACAATTACCATATACATACTTGCTATTAGATTTAGATTACCCCAAGTAAAGTAAAAGTCAGTTCAATTTTGAGCATGTACTTGTAGATTCTAATACTACAAAATAGGTACTCTATAATGTATCTGTATATTCGTACATATACTAGAGAAGCTAGTAGGTACCTATTCTATAACTTTATTAGGGCAATAATATTAGAATCTATTATATGACAACGATAATGTCTTTACAAGTGTAATTAATGATTTTGACGGAAGACCCCAGCTCCTTATTTTCAATATATAAGTATTATTATTACTAGTACCTACTTATAATTAAAGAATTATATAGTTGTAAATACTTTGAATACGGAATACAAAATACTAGTGTAAATAATGGGTATAAATATTATTTGGTTATGATCTCAGACCGCAAAGAACTGTCGAGTTAATTTCATTAGTTTATTTTATTTCACCGCAAATTATTTTATTGTCTCTCTCTCTCTATATGCATAAAAAGAATGAAAATCCCTTTTCCTAACCAATTTTCAACTGTGAACGCGCACAGTCTACAGTTATATACATATATGTACTACTTACAAATTATTAGTCTTTGAAAATGCTAACTTTTTTAATTAAACAGAATCGATTTTTTTAATCTTTACTACTACTATACTCGTACTATATTATTTATTATTTACACATTTTAAAAATTTGATTGTACTCACGCACATGAAATTTGAACATTTAATTTCTCTAAATAGTAGACTTTTATCACCAAAATGGCAAAATGTCATGCAAATTATAAAAGTATCTATACTTTCATTTCGTTACGATAAATTACTAATCTTAAAAAAATATAGGTACTTACTACATACATGTGAATGTAGGTAGATAAAATACTATACTAATGGTTAGTAGGTAGGTACTTTAGTGTACTATCAGTATTACGAATACTACTGATATTACCGTATTGGAATTGAACCTAGATTAAACGAAAGTTCAATATCCAATACATTATATTTATCTTTAAGCATAAATATTGCTGCTAATTTTTTTTAAATCACTGATATTTGGGTACTTGTTCTATTATGTACTCGTATCTAAAGATTATCTTCATTATCTAATTGTATTTGTGCTTCAAAATAATTTCTAGAAGTTGGTACTATAATTTTCATTACATTACAATGCCTATACTAAATAGGCACTTAATATCAGAATGTGAAACTGAGCCTTCAATACTCTCTATATTTTATACACGCACTAATACTGATAGTATTATTACTTGCGATTAGTATTGGTACAATTACAACTAATATCTACATTATTGTCTTATGTTTATCTAATGAAAGTTAAAGTCGGAATTTTTGGGGATTTTTAGTTATAATATAATTACACATATGTATGTACAAGTACTTATCTAATCGGTGTTTTGTTTGTGTGAAATTGAATATTTGTCATTTATAGGTATATAAAATGCATTTTGAGGATTATATCTGGGTTGATTTACGGATTTATTACCCTATAAAAGTGGTGATTTTGCCCGAGACTTTAGTGTTCTCAAGTTCCGCTTTTAAGCACAGTTCAACACTAAATCATTACCGTTATGACTTACTATATGACGAAAAATAGTGCAAATTGTTTCATACCTAGTCATACTCGTACTATGTACTTTTCTATGTTTTGACCAAAAACTTCTTTATTTTAGACTTGAAACAATATTTTATTAAATAGTGATATTGCCCAATTGTGCCTATTATCAGTATGTAGTATTATGACGACTATAACTTTATCTTAATATGAGCAATTCCATTATAGTGAAAGCCAGTATTACAAACCTCTGTTATAGATATTTTAAAATAAGTATTATGTTGCGTACATACGTAAAAGTAAATAGATTCTATCCAAATAATTCCTTCTAAATTTTACCTTTTGTAACTCGTTTTTAAGACAATACCGGTAGGGTACAACAGTAGTAGGGTACCCTACATCGTACCTACGAATACTACTAAAAAAGGTAATATGTAGTGCAAAACATAAGAATAAGAATAAGTAACATTCATACATAGTACCCTACCCTTCTTTTATGGTAAATCGTATCGTAAGTAATGAAAATGTCAAAAATGAAAACAAGTGGTATTAGTACATACCTATTATGATATTATGTACCAGTAACAGATCGGTAGCACAAGGAACATAAATACTAATAAATATGGAGTATATATAGGCAGTATAAGAGTAGGTGCATTTTAAAGCCGTCATAATTCTGGAAGAAACTGAATTCATAGTCCAATGAGAAGGATTATAAAAAGTCATAAAGAAAGGTTACTGCTTTTTGGTAAAAAAAAATTGTTTTGAGAAATAGTTGAGATGTAGCTAATGTGTACAAACTTGCATTTAACAAGGTACTAACTATAAGTGCTCTTTGATCCTTTTATTGTTACATTCGAACTTACCTTTATATGCTAAATAAGCACTTTTTCACCTCATACTCATAATACCATTAATACCTAGATAAAAAAGCTTAACTTTAAGCTAATTTACATATCTTACCTAACTATAAGTTTATAATTTCCTAAACAATTTATTTGTATTTTACTAATTTTAATTAGTAATTACTTATCCTTATCATTGATATAATATGCTACTTGGACTTATCAAATTAATCAATAATAATTATTTATCATAGAACTCGTAATAGTACTACAGAATAGTACTAGTTATATGGTATATTAGTACTTTGATGCAGCTGTATAATTTTTAAAATTTCAAACGGCATAGAAGTATCTAGTAATTGATATTGAAAATTTTGGTATTCTTATTATATCCTGTTGATAGTTTTAGTAGTACTTACATAGTTTGTATCTTATTCTTAGTAGTATGTACTACTAGGTATATAAACATTAGTAGTAGGGAGAGGCAAAGTATCTTTAAGAAATAAGTAAGAGAATAAAATCATAAATAAAAGCCCAAGGATGATAAGTCAGAGAGCTCAGAAAGCAATCAAAGTCATAAAATTTTGAAGGGATGTTTGGCCTGAAGGCTTCAATTTTAGGGTTTTTCTTGAACAATTTGAAACTTTTCAAGAGTCCTTCTACAGCTCTGCTGAGTCAGAAGAATTTCGCACCTCGACTAGAAAAGAAAAAGACAAGTTTCCACACGGTCAGCCCAATAGACCGTGACGCCCAAACAATTACTACGATTCTAATAGCTCGCCTCTCAAAATCTAAATCAGAGTCAGATAAAAAAAAAAGATATAAAACCATCCTAGTAATTCCTTCCCTGATTCATATAGGTCATTTATTTATACTCTACATATTGATTTAGACCATAATTACGCATTTGGTTGATATTTTAAACGTTTAGGATTTTGAATGAAAATTATTCATAAATTCAGACTACAGATATTCGGATCTTAAGAATCGGAATCTTCAAGTTGAGCTCTAAAAACCAAATTGACTGATTTGGATTTTTTGTAAAAAAAACTAAAGATTAGAGATTCTCAGCTTAAGTACATACATATATTCTACTAATTTAAATTGAAATTGAAGAAATTAAACTTATGAGCCCCTTGGAATGGTGATGAGTGCGCTGAGTATATTCATATTAAATATATTATTTTCTATATTTCTACACTTGATCTTATTATTATTATCCTAATAAGGCTTACAAAAGTCAAAAGCTCTCAATCTCTTCTCTCAGTTTCAATCCCAGTGCCTACTTTAGATTTTATTGCTCTTGCTTTGCTTCTATGTATGATAGTAGCATTGGTATTACAGGGTAGTAAGGTACTGATAATTTCCATCAAAAAAATGGGAAATTCGTGCGCGGCTCCTCAAACTCAAACTTTTAGAAAATTGAACCTGAAATACAAAAAATCTTTCTTTTCTTTCTTTCTTTCTCCTCCTATATTTATTTGTTTATGTATTTATTTATTTATTATTGGGGGGAAGTTACCGCACTGGACCCAAATAACATTAGTATAAGTAGCAGGATATCTCTTTTCAAATACTCATCAATTCTGTCCAATTCTGTTCTGTCTGTCCTGAACCGAAAAGTCATCTCAATTTGACTTTTTGTGACGATTTTATTTTACAACCAGGGCTCAGACCAATAAAAGTGCACCCAAAGAAAACAACTTAAAGGGCAATATTATTATATGATGGGTATTATCGGTCCCCTTTCACAGTACTACCTATATACCCTATTTTAAATCTATCACTACTTACTAACTAGTACCTTAGCTATACTCGTACAATATTGAAACATACCATTACATAGAAGGTAAGGTACTAGTGTCCAAATTATGTCAACTGTACTAGTACTAGTAAGTATAGTTTTATCTTGCTGATGTCTTTTATTTACGACAACAAATATAATAATAATTTAGCGTCCCTTAACTAATGACCCCCTTTTAATTCTCATAGTCTTTCGCATTATAAAATAAAATCCTATTCCAGCTACTTATCTACTCTCTTTCTACAACTACGGCTACTTAATGGCAATAAAATATTATTTATAATACTTGGGTACTTACTATTCGAAAACCTTTTTATACCATTAGTACATAAGCCCATAAGTATTGTTACTTTATTACAAGTAGTCTTTTAGTATTAAGGGCTGTACAAACTTATTCTTAGTGACAAGTTTATTTATTCCCCAAATTAATTTATACCGGACAGTTTAAAATTTTAAAGCATAACAATTAGTAGTCACCTATTAAACTTTAGTAAGTACTAGTAGGGTAGTAGTAGTACTAGTATGTAAAGTATTACCTATTTACTTAAATTTGTATGTATATCTATTAGTTAGGTACATTACATAAGCATTTCTTGGTACATCATCATTTAATTACAAGACTAATATAATTTTATGCTATCATATTCTCCACAAAAATATGACTATTATAAATATTTTATTTACTCTTTACTTTTCTTATTCACTTTTAACCAGTGTTTTTATAGCATTTTGTACCAGCCTTATAATAAGTTGTAATCATAAAATTAACCACAAATTCAAATATATGTATAAGTAAGTAAGTGCATAATTCAATTAAGTAGTCTAAATGATATTTATATGATGAGATATTATGAAGCAAACAGTAGTTTTATTAGTAGGTATTTAATAATTACCCTTAAGTTCTCTTGCTTACGCACACACGTCTAACTATTGTAAAAAAAATAATAAACAAGGATTTGATAAATTGGTAATTAAAATGAAATGAAAATATTTTGCTCATTCTCAGATTTATGACTAGTGCACATTATTTATGTACTGCTATTTTTGCATAGAATATGTTTTAGATACTTATTTATTTATGTAGTGTATGTAGGTACTTACTATAAATTACAAATCTAAAATTCATTGTTGTTCACTTTTTTTATTTAGAGAATATCTTACCTTTAAAGTCAACTTATACCTAAAACCAAGAAATGTCAAAATTTTACTCAAAAACAGATAGCAAATATGTAGCTAAAAAATCAAATTTAAATGAGATTTGCATCTGTATATGTATAATTTATATAGTGATGGTAGTATCAGTATTTAAGTACCTAGTCAAAATGTTAGAAATTTATTGAATATTGCAGGAATAGATAGTTTTTAGCTTTAGAATTTTCTCAAAAAAAGCGAGAAAAAGTTTGGTTTCTTGCAAATTTAACATTTAACATTTGTAAACTTTGAAAGTTATATCTTTGCATATTTTACAATAGGGGTATATCCTAGCTATGCAAAAAATGAAAACCCTTACCATTTACTTACCAATCCTTAATTAATAATTACTACATAGGCCGATACTTATGTAAAATTATGAGAGTATTTCAAGTTAATTAATTAAGGCATTTAAGCATGTGTATAAAATGAGCTATTTTCTCATGAAAATGGACTTTCGTTTAGTTTTTAAGTAAACTCTAGAAATTCTCATAAAATTAATAGAATTCAATAATAATGAGGATTCAGAGCCATGATGGATTGAAAAATTGTGGGGGCTGAAATTTTGAAATTGTTGAGTTATAGATATGTATTATTATTATCCACATACATAGGTATAATACTATACTAGTTTGTAGAGTGAGTAGTATAAATTACTTTTAAAGTGTATTTTTTGTACGTTTTGTTCATTTCCCATTGGCTTCATATATACATGTATGCATTTACTTACCTATGAACAATTATGTATGTGTATCATGATTATTCTATTAAATCTAAGAATTTAGATTAAGTATTTTACAGCGTATAATTGCATTTAATGACTTTGGATTTGCTCACCACGCCAGCACATCTTTTTTCTAGATATTTTTTTTTTCTTTTTTTGCTTTTTCTGAAGGAGGAGTGCTTCACACTGACTTCACAAAAAACAAAAAAGTATTTTAATTTTACCTGCATTGCCCATATATGCATACGTATGGCGTCTTACTTTGAGATTTTCTAATTTATATATCAGTAAAATACACTACATATATCTGTATATAACTAATCTACCTGCCTTTGTCAAGATTCAAGATACAAAATCAAGATTAAAGAAAAATTTCCTTAAAAATCAATTCTATATTTTACAAAATTAGATTTTTTTTACAAATCTGATTTCTGAGCTCAATATAACATGCCTATCTATGCATGGTTTAAAAGTTTGTTGAATGAAGTGCATAAAAATAATCATACTCGAGTAATGATAATAAATATTTATATTAGGTAGTTATTATTATTGCTAGCAATAGTAATAGAAAAAAATTTAAATTGTCGGTGGCTCAAATACACTTTAAACTTTATTAGGGACATATTTAGTATCTTATTTAGGCATATTGTCTGCTTAGATTTATCTCAAATTATCACCTCAATAAAACCTTATTTGTATGATTATAAATATCTATAAGTAAAATGTAGGGGTAAGAGCTTTATTTGAGGAAGTAAAACATTGTAATATCAAACCACAGAAATATATTACTGTACTGTTACCTACTATTTTAATATTACAATAAGTAATACTGAAAAGTGAAAAGGCAGCCCATGGCAGATGCCCAGCAGTTTAATCCAACAATCTGATTTCAAATTGAAGAATTGACACAATTCAATAATATAGATTGTGTAGGTACGAGATAAGCAGTATTATGTGTTATTTATTTGCTAAAAATTAAAGTCAATTTCATTCTAATTTATTCAAAATAATCTGCAAGTATATGTTTACTATCAGTATTTAGATTCAAATTTTGAAATGTACACTATTAAAAATGTGTTGTAATTATTTACAAACTAATTTAATATTTGCTGACTTCTAGTAGGTAGTACAAATAATTAATAATTATACTGTTCAATTACTATGTAGGTAATTAAAGGAAAGTAGCCAAAGTACCTTTTAGTACCTAAAATTCTATTTGCTTAATGCATTTTATAGTAGTTCCTAAATACTAAGGTACATACCTAGATTACTTTATGATGATGGCAGATTATCGATTGATTATTAGATTAGCCCTAGTATTACAGAGCTAGTAAACTAATGGCTAATGACAGGATCGAAATTAGAGTAAGTCAATAGAGAGATTTTGGGTATATAATTATACTTACACTTACAGAACTAATGTAGGATAGTCGAAGAGTTTTTTCGTAGGTAGTTCCCAAAGGTAGTACTATTATCGACCATTCTCATGAATTCTTATGTACCCTACGTGTACATTGTACATGGTATCCGCTGACAGGGCCCGCCTTTGTTCCCTTTGGTTGGTCGCTGGCTCAAAAATTCCGCCCAGAATGGTCTATGGCCCTCGTACTTTACATTTACATTTAAACATTAAACATTTTACGCTTTTCAAAGATTGCAAAAGCTATCCGAGCAAAAACTCTATAGTCTCGAGCCCTCACTTTTCACTTACCCATAACCACTTTGTTCATCGACAATTTAACAACTCCATTATCTTCTGCCTCCAAAATATTCATGATACACATATACAAAGTATAACAAATTTCGAATTCAGAAAAGTTTATACATACATAATACCTACCTACAAGTACGAGTATATATTAGATAATAGTTTTCACAAGTTCAGTGAGTTTGATATGAATTGATTTGAGTGCTTGTAAGATCTATTTATGAGTGTTCATTACCAATCAAGTGACTTATCATTAGACCTAGTACCACTAGATAGTAATAGAGATAGTTCTGTGAATAATTTGATTGATTTTAAGCGATTGAGACTTGATAATTACTCACTAGACAAGACGGATCCTCCGACGGACGATAAACTTGAAGTTGTTGAAGATAAAATTGGTGAAAACAACAACAACAACATGGTTTCCTACTATAATCCAGCAGCAGTCGCGATGTTTGGCCGTACAAGTTCGAATCCACACCATCCTCACCATCACCATCACTCTTCACCCACACAAAACCATTACTTCAGCTCAGCTGCCTACTCTGGTTACCATCATCATCATCAGGCTGGAGCCACAGCTCCTTCAGCTACTGTAGCTGCACAATTTTCCCCACCTGGAACCATCAACTCGGATTTTAACTG
>JAQIXA010000836.1:0-33454 GCA_034699045.1 Nanhermannia cf. coronata Gr-Ori-00579
TATTTGTATGAACTGGGAGGGCGGTCAAATTTCATAAAAATGAATATATGTGCGATGAGATGAATGGAGCAGATTATGAAAAAAAAAAGTCTTGAATTATGAATAGTAAATAGGAGATTTGAATAGAAAAGTGTGTATGTATATGTGGTTATTTATATAAATATTGTATACAAAAATAACTTCAAGTGTGAGAAAGCTGATTATCTTTGAGTAATATGCACAAGAGAATAGGGAAAGGAAATGGGGCCACTCCAAACGTAAACTTTGAAACTTAAGATTAAAACAATTTTGTTTTGAAAAAGTGAAACAACTTTTCTAATGTCTAATCTAATGTATGAATATTCTCTAAACTAATAATTTATGAAGGATAAAATAAAAATAAAAATACTAGGCGGGCTTATAAGTCCTCATATAGATTGATACTGATGATAGTAAAGTTCAATAAAGGAAATGAGATATTCTTAATCTTTATAAAAGTTCAAAAATGAAATATTGGTCAAAATTTGAAGTCACTTCAAGTATCTTATCTAATTTATTTTTAACCCTTTAAAGCTTTTTGTGTTTTTAATCCAAATATTTTGAAACCAAGTAGAAATCCTTCTAATAAATAACAAAAAGAAGAAATAATTTTACACTCTTAGGCAGGTATTTTGAGCTGAAATGTTTTGTTGATGGTCTGGTATGCAGGATTTACTTATAGTAGGGTATAAATGAATAAACTTGTAGTAAGATACGCTGTAAATTGCCTTTATAATGATTTCCTCTGATACTGATGATCATCATAAATTTGCTTGTAACCCTAACCTAACTTATTCTTTCACCCCTGTAAATTTATCGATGAATTAAAATACCTATTTGGTTATACAAGTACCTTGGTATCCTTGTACCTATCTACTATAGATCCTATCAGGTCATAAGTAAGACATTTTTTGAGTCAGAAAAGACATTTTTAAATGCTCAGAGGACAATAAACCAACCGCCAGTATCATAAAAAATGTTGACCAAAAAATTAAAATTCTTCAGAATTCAAAACTAACTACAACTATTATTACTACTACTATAAGATACCCTACTCTATAATAATTGCTTACATTGCATTGCATTGCTCTCATTTTTTCAAGGTTAGATTATTTTTTAACCATTAGGTAGGTATATTTTTGAACACATTAATATTTATTTGATAGGTACTGTAGGTACAAGTCGAGATCTTATAAAGTAATGTATTGTTATTGTTGTCTCAAACCGCACAGGGTGATGGTCTATATGTCCATAAATGGGTTGAAATATTGCTAAAAAAAGAATGAGATTAATAGTGTACTGCAGTATAACATTTCAATCTATTTGAAACCCTGCCCAAAAAGATCTAATATCCCCTTTATAATAGGTCATACTGTAGGTAGGTAGTATAGATACTTTAGCTTTGGTAGTTGAATACAATGCCCTTATACTGATCCTATTATTCTAACTTAATCACAAGCCTTCACAAAATAATCTTAAGGCACATTGTTCAAAAAATTACAAAAAAAAAATATCTTTTTATAAGAGCAATGCATCATCTATTTGTACCGGTAATAGAGATATTTTTGTAGATAATATGAGGATGTCAAGATTAAAATATTATCTATAGCTTATCAGCATATAGTACAGTATAGGTTCTAGTATCTAGAAAATATGTAATAAATAATCGACAGGAGGGTAATTAATTGCTTCTACCTTTGACTATTTGAAATTTGAAAATAAAATATTACTTTTGGTAAGTTAATAATAGCTGATGTAACCTAAATACTTGGGATCTTCAAGAGATAGTTTCAGGTCAATCACAAATCAAAATGTCCAAATAAAATCAAAGGTCATGTCAACATTCACCTTTTTTCTAAAATTTTGAAAAGATAGAAAAGTGTGTAGACTTGAAATGTCATACGGATCAGAAATTTTTCTTGTATAAAATGTTACAAGATTTTTTAAAACTTTTAACTTTTGATTGTGACTTGTGGTACATCATAAATTATTTTTACGCTAAGAAACCCTCTCTTTTGTTCAGAAATCTCAATCTTTTTGAACTTTTTTTTAAGGGTTCTTTCTAATACTAAGAGAATTTTTATTTTATCATTCAACCGAATCTGTGTGGGATCCACGGTATCTATTCAAATACTGGATATTCACAACAGAGAACCCCTGAAATCTCCGAAATAAAAGATTTTTTTTATTTCAAAACTACTATCTAGTATGTAGTAGTAGAGGTGGGAATAAATAAATAAGATGGAACAGTCTAATCATACTAGCTCCAGTAAATACATTACATAATACTATCAGTATATATAATAGTATATTGTATAGAAAATAATAAGCAGAATGTCAGATAAATAAATAAATAAATGGTCAAAAGACAATTTTTGTATTTGGAATGCTGTTTTCTTGTAGAAAATGATATGAACCCTATTCTTATTATGTACTACGAAATACAATCTAGGTTTTAAAACCTCAAAATTTATCAAAAGTCGAAAAACCTTTTTACTCTAATAGTAAGGATAAGGCTTTTTTCTAAAATTCCAATCATTCTTTTTGAAAAAAAAAACTTTGTACCAGAGATATGATATGAAAAGATAAGATATTGAAAATGATATGGAAATGATATGATAATGATATAATATGGGTTAATCTCCTTATCATGCTAAAAAGTAATGAGGAAGCAAATTTTTTGAATTTCTAGTGTGATAATTCTTTCGTCAAAATTTTGTATTATTCAATTGTACTTAAATCTTTGAATTTTTCTGAGCATACCTATAGATCCTAGAGATATAAATTAATGTAATGTGATACCTGAGTACAATGTAACAATAAGATGAATGTTTTTGGTCAAATCTTTTGGTGAATTAGTTGCACTTTTACTAAAGGGTTGGAAAATTTTCAATAATTTAATTCCAGTTTACCCAAGTCTAGTATGTATGGATACTGATACAATGTCCAGGAGTGCTCAATTGCCCTGTCTGCTGGTGCAATAAATTTAAGCCTGATAAATTCAAAAGCAAGTTAATAAATCCACCCGAATAACTACTAATGTCAAATGATAGCCATCATTTTTGCAAACACCTTTTTGCTCAACTAAAATGATGTTTGTAATTGTAAAAAAAAAAAAAGTTTTTGAGAAATTTTGTAAGGTTTATCAATTACACCAAGAGACCAAGACCAAGATGAGATTTTTGATGATCTTGGTGGTCCTCTCTCGGGGCTTGGAGTGAGAAGTGACAATGTAGGATATGAAATAAAAACCTTATGGTTTTTTCTTAAGTACTGGTACTTTTAAGAACATATATTTACATACTTTAAATAAATGTCTTATCTCGAAACTCCACCGGAGGAGTTAAATCAGGTTTTTTTCAATTCTACATGGAATCCTATATTATGTTTAATCTATAGTACACTATATATACTTACTTACTTTACTTATTTATGTAGAATTGTTCAATGATCATGTAATAGTTTTCTAAATAGTTATGGTCCAAGACAGAATAAAATCTTATCTCCAGTAAAATGCATATGAGCTTCAGAATATATGAAGAATGGGTTTGAAATTGAAGTTTCAAACAAGAACTACATCATTTTATGGATAAAGTAGGTATGTACAAGTAAATACTACCATAGTAAGTACAGATAATATGTATTTGAAATATTGTAAGAAAAAAATTTAAAAAAGCCTCTGACTGACTTTGACGGAATCCACCACCTATTAAAAATAAGTTACCAAACTCCTCAAGAGACCTTCAAGTACCCTACAGATTTACATTTACCTTTAAAACTTTTAAAAAATCCAACACACTGATTCGAATTACCTTAAAATTTACCTATATGACCTGAGCATGAATATACATAAATACTAACTACTACTGGCTTTAAAGTCACTATTCTGTATTCCCAAAGATCCTCAAAGATTTTTGCCGGTTTTTATTACAAGAATATGTGAATCATATATTATACTACTTGGGTACTTGTATTTTTGGATATAGTCATTTGCTCGAGTTGATGATTCTTCTATGCTTGAAGCATAGAAGAATAGGAATAAGTTGTACAATATAAGTTATGTATATCAGTAGTCCATAGGTCCATAGGCATGTAAGAGAGACGTTAGCTTTAGAGCTTAAATACGAATTTTAGTGTTCTTTTATATTTGAAAGGATGAGACAGATATTTAAAATGGGGATTTTGAGGATTTTAAGGACTTCTTTACATTGTTACTGCTCGCAGATAATGACTTTGGTTCGGCTGACCAGATACAAATATCTTTGGCTACTACCATACGTCTATATACAAACTCACAAGTATCTTTTAAGAGGGCAGGGTTTTAACCAGGGACCATTTTTGTAACGAAATTTTTTCTGAAGGTCCCTGAAGTCACCCTAATAAGTCCTTCAATTCAAATTAAATTCAGGAAAATATTTAAGATTTGAAATTCAAGAACTTGCTAAACGTTATTTTTATGTGGCAGAGTAAGTATAGTTTCTTATGCTTTGACATTTGACATAATATAATATGCAAACGACAATTAGTACATATATCATTTATATAAGAGTTGAGGTATTTTATGGATAGCTTTATGACTATGACTTTCTGGAGGTTTATGAAGCACTGGTTCCCCTCCAAAATATGTATGGAGTATGTATGTATATGTAGTTTTAAGCTGGGAGTTCACGGGAAGTGTTTTTCGGCACGGGAAAAAAGAGAGGGGAAGACCACCTGAAAAATGTTACGATCCAGACAAATAAATCAGGCACAAGGGTCCTTATTCTCTCCTCCATGTCCAAAGTCCCCACAATAATCTCAACTACTAGGACTACTACTACTAGTACTACTACCTATGTCCTAATGTATGTACCTACTACTGTAGGACTTGAAGCAAGTTTTTCTTTCTTTTCCTTTCTGCTATTTCTTTACCCCCCAATTCTCAACCCCCCCTTTATACTGTAAACTATAGGTAAAGTAAACCTTTTCTTTCTGTTCCTTTTCTCTGTTCTCTATTGTGTCTCACTACTATACCTAGTAGTAGTAGTAGTAGTATATAGCAATAGTATTTAGTATAATGTGCTTCTTTAAGTCCCTACTTAGTTGGCCAACGAGCCATGAATCCATAATGTCCATAGTTGTCCTTAGAAATGAGAAATATATATCTGCTCCTGGCCATTACATTATTATTATAAATACCTACTGGTACAACAAACCAAGTCTATGGATATTGGATGGGAAATGACAATGAGAACTCCCAATTGGAATTCCTCAACTGTCACTCGGCCACCAATTAAGACATCCAATCCAGCAGAGGAACCAAATGCCATTCGAAAATAATTTTAAATGAGAAAAAAAAACATTGAATGAATGAACAGCCCTTTGGCCCATGTACCTACATACATATTACAGAATATAGTATAAAGTATGTATGTATGTATTGTATGTACCTATTGTAATTTATTTGAATGGCTTTTTCAATGTCAGAAATGATCTTAAATAGACATGATTATGACTACCCTAGGTAATACTATCTATAGGTATATCACCTACTGTTTACTACTGAAAATTTTAAATCAACAAGGTGTTCAAATATACATAATTATTCTCTCTGTAATGTTTTATGTTGGTAATTTGTTTGATTATTAAATTAATTATATTTATCATGGGGCAAAAAGAAACGTGGATCATCGTGTCCTTGAGCTTACAATACTTCTAAAGTCAATTTTTTTGCACAGTTCAATATATTTTATTTATGACCAGTATAAAAACCATTACGTAAATGGATTTTTTTTTGTAAATTATGCAATTTTTCTGAAAATATGCCAGTGTTTGGTAGTAAAAATGTAGGTATATGTGTATGTATTGAGAAAAAGTTCAAAATAAAATAACTCGTCGAAAACGATTTAAGTCGAATTTTATTAGTATTTAAATGAATGTGTTAAGTTTGTCTCACCGTCTAATAAATAAGGTAAGAAATAGTAAAATGAGGCTTTATCTTTTTTTATTGGTTTTTAAACTTGAACTATTTGGACAAAATAATAAACTTGAATCTTAGTTCATGACTTTCATTTACCTACTCATTCTGGCCTTTTCTTAAATCTATACTGTAATACTAGTAGTAGTAGATAGGTGAGTATCTTGGAGTATACTATTACTCACATGGTTTTTCCTGAATAGAGTAGAAGTTTTTTTTAAATTAACGACTTATAAATGTCAATCAACAAGTGTATTGGATGGAGTTTATAAGGGAACTCAACAACAACCTGTTGCTTTTATGTATCCCCTCGAGACTTCAATAATTCATGAAAGATGAGACATTATTTTTCACATAAAGGTCAAAAGATTTTCGAAAAATATCACTTATCCTTATTGTTACACCAAGTATCAGTACTACTATAAGGCAAGTAATTGTTAATAAAAAAAGTAAAAGTAGCGCCTTATTCTACAAGCATTGAAAATAAAAATTTGTGATCTTTAGTTATAAAAAGGGACATTTGTACATTATTAGTCTTTGAATTTGTAGCTTGAAGCTCTAGAATCGAATCTCGCACAAATATCAAAATTGTGATTAAAATTTTGATATTTTTTTAATCACACCAAGTTTACATAAAGTTATAAGGAAATTCTAAAATAAAATAGAAAATGGCACTTTTTCTTTCTTGATTTCTGTACTTATGAACTTATGACGAAGGAAACAAATGACAAGGGTGAGGGGCTTCATTTGTCATAAAAAAAGCCGAGTCACGTACTACACAACAGTCAAGTTCAATATTAAATATTACTAGCTATTATTCCCCTGTTACATCAGTATATATTCGACTATTTGAAATTTAAAGTTAGTATCATTTTGTAGGTACTTTATAGGTAATAATAAGTAATAAGGTGCGACTTGTCAGTTTTTTTCTCTAGAAACCGCCGCCGATATTCCATCCCAAATACAGATTCCAATTTGAATTCCCAATTCAAATTTCAAATTCCCATACTTTATGGCGATAATATGATGATCTGGGAATCATTTTTTTTTCAATTTGGTATAAAAATACATTTATATAATTATAAATAGGAGTAATATTGAAAATTGAAGGGAGGAAAAGCATTGAGTTAAGGATTTCTTATCTCAAAGTTATCTTTTGAAGCGGAACTCTTTGACGTCCACTTGGAACATATACATATTGTACGGCTAGGTAAATTTTAAACTTTACTCATAATATTATCCTTTACCTACCTGACTGTTGTTCTAACCTAAAATCTAAAACCCAACATAAACTTGGCTCATATGAGATAATAGATAAACTGAGTATAAATAGGATTACATAAATGTCCATCAGAGGACTTGAGACTTACCAGTAGTACCTACTTACTTACTTACTACTTAACCAAGTACTAGTAAAGTTTAAGGGATGATATGGATATGAGAATATGAGAACCGAGAAATCTTTTCCCATAGGTAGGTAAGTACTTAACTTACTGGACTTGGGTACTTTTTCATGACTATTATTATTTAAAGATAATATGCTTTATACAGTATGTAAGTACATACATACAAGTCCTATTCTCTATCTACTTATGAATGTTGATACAAAGTATAATGTCAGTTTCTTATCAGCTCGCTCTCACATAATTTTATCGCCAGTTTCCCCCCTTTAAACACTTGTAATTCATCTCAGGAGCAACTACCGAAACTTCTACTATTACCTAATGTATTATGTACTGTACTGTACTATCTAGTAATACAATGCTATAAAAATAAATTACAACTTATTTTTAGAATATAAACTGGAAAAAAAAACTAATTTACTTCACAGCAGTTTACTTCAACTTTCAACTTGTTGATCGTTGATTTGACTATAAATTAAAATTGGTTAATTCTACAAAGGATTCCTTGAACCTTGAATCAAATGAATCAAAATTTAAAATTTAATTCTTATTAGTATATATTTAGTCATTTACCCACTTGACCTTAGAAGCATATCGAAAGTAAAAATGACTCTTGTTTTTGTACAGCTTGATCATTACTGATGATAGAAGATAATGAGACCTCACAAAAACAAAAAAACAAGGTACAAAAGAACAAAAGAACCGCCCACATCATAATAGTGGTAAATTCTTATTAATTTCAATTACGGAAAGGTGAAGCATCGAATATCTAGGTATAAATACCTAATATATATATATATTTATAAGTATAGGACAAGGGGATTTTTCCCAACTTCGTTTATAGATACTTATCTTAATCGTCTTCAATACAGTTTACAGTTTACCTTTGGCTTTAATCATTTTGATCAGTGTTATTATTATTGGTTCTTTTTTCAAAATAACCTTAAGTAAATAGTAACTGTGGTGCTGGTAAAGAACTGTATTTATAAAATACCTATATGTAGTATGGCATGGTTATTAAGTGAAAGGAACAAACATTCAAGTTCAATCATCTCTATAATTTTAATGCTTTTATTAATGTTCTTATACCATCTATTTTGAGGCACAAGTACACGGGGGTTTTACCCATGACAGCGACAGCAAGTTTTTCTCTTTACTTTTTATATATTGTCCGAGATTCAGTTTCATTATATTATAACACATATCTTATGTAAACGATGCATTTACTCTGATTACTGATTACTCATCGAAAACAGACAAATGTAATAAAAATAGTCAAGAAATCATTCACCCATTCTTTATGGATTACCATGCATTTAAATGGACAGCTGACATATGTAAATATGTAGTAAATAGTATACAAATTAAAATCTAAAAAAATAAAGGTAATGTCCTCGTCGCGTCTCTACAGACTACAGAGCAGACTGGTCAAACAACAACAAAAATTTTCTACGTAATGCAAGTGTTGTATTACTGTAAAAATTAAAACAAGAAATATGTGCTAATAAACCACACATACACAAAGTTCTACAAGTTCTACTATATTATTGTGTATTTCAGATTAATATGAACTTGTAAAATTTCCGAAATTTTTCTAATTCTAAGTCACATAATAATACATTTACAAAGTTCTGGGAAATCTAAGTAATCTAAGTAAATGGGAATGGGAAATCTAAGTAAATCGAATCTATTGGATTTTTCCAATAGATAGTGAAATACCCCAAAGTCAAAGTCAATGGGTCGATTGATTTGAAGGATGATTTTTATTATGTAATATAAAATAAATTCGTATAAATGTCTAATTGAATGGGAATTGTTCAACACTATATGTACATACTAGTTATATAGATAAAATTAATATGTTTTTTTGTAGAAAATTTTAAAATGCTTTTGAGAGTCTGATGAGGGTAGGTAAATGGCTAGGTATTTTATTTTAATGCTCTTAGAATTGGTACTTGTATGAAGAAAAAGGGCTATTTAATGAAAGTAAAAAAAAACTATCTTGTTAAAAGTCAATGGGGGTTCAATAGAAGGGCCAAAGCATAACCTAACCTAACCTTTACAAGATCAACTATAATAGGTAAGTATATATCTATTTCTACTAGGTACCTATACCTATATCACTATATATCAATATCCAGGGCCATGGTCATAACATCAAAAGTATACAATTTTCTGTCGGACACAAATTATGCGTACTTTTATCTCTTCAAAAATATCTACCTACTAAAGTAGATATATAGATAGTATATGTAAGTACACTACAAAATAGATGGTATATTACAAACCTAATGGTTGAAAATTTTGAAAATTTTGACGGCTTTTAAAGTGTAAAGTAAGGAAGTAAATGGGGAATCATTCATATTTAGATACTAGTATCTTTGCTTTCAAAATTCTAAAATTTCTTTTATAGCTAGGTACTTGTATAATACCTACTGTACGAATAGTATGTATGTAGTGCTTACTATTAGATAGGCGGAATGCATTTTTATTTTTATTTTACTTTTATCCCCTTATACAAGATTAATAGATTTTTTTATTTATTAAGTAGATATTTTTAAATTCTTCTGCAAAAAATGCTAAGAGGTTTTCTAACTAATTCCAAGTGTGTGTAAAGTTGTTGTGTCAATAAAGAATAGACATTGGTTCTCATATAACTTATACAGATAGGCTCAAGTCAAGAGGAAAATAGAAACGAAATAGAAAAAATAAACGAGCAAGGTCTCAAAATACAATTCGATCTGTCTATTGTTGAGATTTAGAAAAACAACATTTAGATTTTAAACATTATTAATACGTATCTTAACTATCTCTTGTAGGGTCCATAATTTCATTTTAAAACTCATCAAGTCATTTATTATTTCTTCATTTGATTTTGATTTGATTTTGATAGGAACCCTAATACAGTATACATATTAAATACGAGTACGAATACAACTCGACTCATCACCATCACCTATGTTTTTTATTCATTTTTAACTCTCTTTTTTATTACATTGTTTTTCAATACTAATTTAATGATCTCCATAAAAATTTCGACCCACACACACACAAATAATTATATTTATTCAGATGGTTGTTCAATTAATCAAAATTCGCGATCAAACACAATTTTAACCCTTCCTAGTCCTAGTACAATCTAATTTTTTTTGCAAAATGCTCGGCCCATCATATTATACTAGCTAGTACATAACATAGGAAAATAACACAGATATTTAATGCTTGTATAGTCTTAAATTAAAAGGCTTATTGACAATTACTTTTAAATAGGTACATACATACATCGATATACTTACATAGTTTAAATTTGAATTTTGAGAACCATGGCCCATCTTAATAATCTGAATTCTCATTGTTTTTGTTTTTATAATGAGCTCTCTCCATAAGTAAATAGTCACACACCCTTCAATTTTCAATCCAATCCATATCGTTTACAATTTACAACATTTTATAATAAATTATTTTGTACTATAAACAAATGATATGTTATTAATTTTCGGAATACAACTAATAAGATTAGAAGTAATTGTATAAATAGCTAAATAGCCCGATTGCAGGGTCAGCTAATAAATTAAATAGTAAAGTAAAATACCTATAAAAAACATTTTTAATTCCTTTCATCATTTGTTTCTCATGAGATCGTGATTTGATCATTTAATATAAAAAAATCATTTTTTGTGCAGTCATAGCTATCTGTATCACTAATCCTAAGTATCGGTTATAATATCGGACTATGATATTTACTAGTAAAAAAAATTGAAGCTATCTTGAGATTATATGTTGTAGGTCACAACAATAATAAATTATTCATTGTAATAAGAAATATCAATAATATAAATTTTCAGAATTTTTGAAAAATTTTGAATCCCAAAATTGTACCAAAATCCTAAATAATTCAATCCTGAGACCGAGAATGTTAAAAATACCTAAGTATCTATCTAATCAAATCATAATAAGAATAAGTATTTTAATACTATTACACATATGTAATGAAAATAAAATTGCCAGTCGGATTTAAACAAGCTCTCTACTAGTTTTTAAAAAAAGCTAACAAAGGTGTGTCTTAACTTAACTCTTAACCAAGTAGCTAGATATCTAAAAATATATTAGTTTATATACTGTATAGGCAGGTATCAGTACATTTAAATTTAAACATGAATAACTTATATTAATACTTAGATAGTACATAGATTATCTAGTAGTAGGTACCCTACTATAAGTATAGAGAAATGGTCAGTGTGTAAAAAACTCATTTAATTCTCTCTTTTGAATCATCAAAACTACTAGTATCTACAAAAACATAGGTACATTTTACACAACAGAATATTAAATCACAAATCTACAGATAAGAATTGTGTTTTTCCTTAAATAGTCAATAGATAGATAGATAATTGTTATAAATATTCATACTCGGTATCAAATCAACCTACAAATACATTAAATAGGAAAAATGTAAACAAAATAATCTCTAAATTTTACTACTCTTTTAAAGTATGTACATATGTAGTAATACTTTTTGCTTTGGTACAAAGTATACATTTTGTGATATTACTGATATTTACCTACTATGAATTTCATATCTTATTAAAAATATTATATTATATTTAAACCTACATGTACTCGTATGGCGTATGCATATATAGGTACATACTGAATACTGATTCTATTTACTACACCTTTGAATCTAGGTTGAAATTGGAAGCCGATAGACAGATATTTTAGCTGGTCGGATAAGTGAAACTTGTCCATTGTTGTCATATTAAATTTACTACTTGTGCATATACTTAATAGACAGTCTCACAAGGAAAAATAGTTTGAATTTAAATTTTAAATATTTAGCAGAACTTATAAATGTAAGCTTTGTTTCGATAAAATAATGTAGCTTATACAAAATATACAAAAATCAAAGTAATTTTTGTAAAATTGAAAATTTTGGTTAGAATTTCTCATTTCTCGACATTTGGATTGAATCAACCAGAGTTTTATTTTAAATAAATTTTTAGGTATCTTATTATTATTATGATGTACCTTTACTTGTGAAAAACTTTTCTTCAATTTTAAAATGGCTTTTTGAGATTCAGTTAAAAGGTAGTCTGAACTATGAAGATTAAATTTTCGAGCTTCAAAACTGAATTTATTTATAGTATCTTTACATTACTCGTATCGTACATATGTGTAGTTATAAGACATAAATAAATACATACTGATATACATATATGTAGGTATTTAATGTATGTACCTACTATTATAGTTTGTTGGACTTTGAACTTTTGTTGGACTTGGATTGGATTCTGTGTAAAGGGGAAGGGTCAAATGATAAAAGGCCAGTGGTCAGTTTTACACCTTGGGCTTTTTTGAATGACATGTTCCTTCAAACTCACACCAAATGCATTACTTATACTTACTTACTGTCCTACTCTGACTACCTTAGCTTGGATCAATTGAGTTGTAACTTGTATATAAACTTGTAAAAATAAAATAAAATTTGGACATTTATAAATATACCTACCTAGCGAAGAGTTACCATAAGAAAAGTATCTGTATTTATGAAAGGAGTGTGCTCTACCACTCTTTCCCTTCTTATTCTTTTGAACAGATTGTCAAAATGTCAAAAGGAGACTCGTGGATATAGTCATACTTACATACAAGTGAGTGGTTTTTATTTGACGAAATCCTACTAGTCGTGGTCATGGGGTTGTCCAGTGTCAGCCAAATTTAGATTCTTTTCATATTATACTTATACTCTGTACTACCTACTGTAATAGTAGTTCCATAGTACTTAAGATATTTAAGGGACTTTTACATAGAAACCACTTGAGGTGTGTCCGAGTCTTTGCAATTATTCAGCTCAAACATATGTACCCACTCGTAGGCCTCTAATCCTTATATTTATACACAATTGTATGTAGGTATGTAAAATTGTATAAAAATATTTTTCTGCAGCTTAGAGCTTAATTTATTTGTCCATTGTCCAACTGCCGGTTTCCAAAAGTTATGAGGAAAAAGTACTACTGAATAGTAACCTACCTACTAGCACAAGTACTAGGTAAAGGCAGTAAAGTTCACTTGTTTGGGTGAATATTTTTTTGAATTGAATTTCGAAAAATGAATAACTCTATAACACTGATACTATATATCTATCTGTATAAGGACATTCATTGTTCAATAAGTATACCTGTAGTATAGATCTACCTATATTGAATTTAGTATGTAGGTAAATAATAGTACCTATCAGTAGTCAGTAGTATAAGTACTATTGACTAAGGGGATATATTGAGAACAGGATAAAGCCAAAAAAAAAGAGCCAAAGGTTTTTTCCCGAAAAACAAAACAAAGATTCCAGAGACTGTAGGAGGGCTGCGAGTTTTCAGTACTCGACTCTGAAAACTTTGAAGAAATTTTTAAATTTTTACAGCCTCTCTTCTTGGCTCGGCTTAGCGCTCAATTCGGTCATAAAATTTCATTACACCTGAAATGCCGAACACCGAACACTATTACTAATACATACTATTACTCATGTATCTAGTAGTCGAATATTTAATTTTTTTCAATTCAATTGAATGAGCTACTACTAGTACTGTACTCAGGCTCTAGCTGTAATAGAGAATTACAAGCAAGCCAATTTATTGGCTCTCATTTCTAACTTATCGGTAGTCCTCTACCATTTCCCTTGAAATTGAAATCAAGATATCAGACTTACAAATTTTTCCTTTCATTTCCTTATGAAATGATGCTCAAATGTATGTAGATATACCTATATAGGATACTAGTACTCGTAGATACAGATAACTTATTTTGTTTATTTTGTTGTTATACTAAGTGTCCATCTGAAATACAGACGATAATTTGAAATATTTCCAAATCCCCTATCAAGTAGGTATCTATAATCGACTAAACTGAAAAGTCCGTCGTCCTTTTTTCCCTTTTTGCTCTAAATAACGTATTAAATATTTAACTTTGGTACTGATTATACCTGGCCTGGCCTGACAGTATTGGTACTTATAGTATAACCTGTGCCTAATGAAGCTCGGCTAAACGAAAACTAACCAAGTGGACATAAGCCTCATCGAGTTTTTGGGTTTTCGATAGTTTGACACCAAACCGTGTGAAATAAGACACTCAAAACCAACCACAACCACTCGATTCGATTCCCTTAATATTATACGCTTATACTCGTCCAATTTAGTGGAAGGACCCAAATTCGACGATTAAAATGTCAACTTTCAATATTTAGCAGTATTTATACTTATAATAGTAGCTATCACAGATTAGAAATACTATAATTAATTTTGATTTTATAACGCTAGCAAACAATTCTATATTAATTCAAATTCTGTGTCTTTATGAAAAAAATACGAAAATTTAACCTAATTTTGTTATAAGAATTTTAGATTTTTAGGCCATAAAAGCTTTTGAAAGATATTCAGTAATAAAAGTTTTTTTTTCATATATTTGAGAATATACCTATTAAGAGAAAAGCATCTAGATTATATTTTGCATATCCTTTCTATGCTAATAAGTATAGGCACTAAAATAATACAATAATTTAAAATACCTAAGTAAAAAAAGAGCACTTACTTGGTGACGATGTTCATGTGGGGCTTGTGGGTACATATAGTGGTCCCAGTCTGTGGGGGCCTGAAGGCGGAAGCGGAACGGCCCCTTGAGAACCGTCCGCTTCTCGCCCTTTGCTGGACCACAGCCTTGACCCCACTCCAGAGAAAAAACCAGGGTAATCCACACCACCACAACCCAGCCCTCAACGACGAAATCTCCAACAACAACCAGAACCAGGTGAGGATTGACTTAAAAATTATTACTAAAATGTCCACTGATTATCAGAGAACTTGTAGTATCGAATTTACTGTCCAATTTACTACCACTATTATCTGTCACTAACTACCCATATGGAGGTGCTTTTGTTCTTCTCTATCTATACTTATACTTTATATTTATATGTCTACTACCATGCATGGATTCGAGGTAGTACTAGGCGAATCTATCAAGTCCATTTTAAACTGACATTTGATCGTCTAAAGTTACAAGAACTGGTTTTATTTGCTGTAATTTGAGTCGTTTAACACTGTATTTTTAACTTAACTCTATTAATCATTAATTTTTTTTGTAAATTAATACTATTGTTCACTTATAGAGAAAGATAGTGTCTTATTATATGGGTTATATGGGTAGGTACTGTCACTTTTAGGCAAAAAAATCAACTTTTCAAGCTAATTTTTTCAACTGTATGAGCAACATATCCAAAAAATCCAAAGTTAATTGAACCACTGTGTTGACACGTTTTTAAACAAACTTTTTAAATTTCACAGAATTTCACGTGTTTGAACTTTTTTCTTGCTATATGAATATTTGAGAACAATACTTGGCAAAAATTTTTCTCTTTTTTAGAATAGGCAAATACTTGACTTTTTTGTTATTGTTTTTGATGCTTGAAATAACTTTTTCTTGGACAACTTATATAGGGTATTATAAGAAGAATACTATGCTGACTTTATTGTACTACTCCTGATATTTATTGTGCACCCAGTTCAAATCCAAATGAACGGTTCTATTTTCAACCCTCCTTTGAAATCTTACCTTTTAATTGTCCATTCTAAAATATTCTCAATTTTATCTACCTGAGAGACACAGATAGTCCTATTTTAAGTAAGTAAGTACTTATATAACTGATACTAACTCGTAATACAATAGATAATATTGTAATAATACTTGTACAAGTGTACCAATAATAACTTCTCGGTGCTACACAAACGTCTCTCTCTTTCTCAAATTTAAGGGCTTCTTTTTTTCAAGAATTATTTTTTTCCAAAGAATCAAGTATTTATGTCTTGTGTACTAGTAGTAGGTACCTACATACCTATAGTAGTACAATGGTAAGTAACCTAAAGGAAACTGAAGGAAAAGTCAATAATTCACTTTATACTCTTGAAAACTTGCACTTTATCTTCAACTTCTTACAGTACAACTACTTAGGATTAATGAAAAGGATAAAAAAAACTATCAGAAAGGAAAAAACCAAGTCCCGACTCGAGATGAGCACATTGGGTCAAATCGAGCTATAATATTTATATTTATTTAGGCATCAGAAATCAGAAATGTGTGAGAAATAATGAATGCTTTGAATTGAAATCGACGGCCGACTGCTGGCGAGAGAAAAAAAAATATCGAGTTAACCCAACAAAGAGTGAAATGCAACTGACGAAGAATTACAGAACACTACCTGTATCTTTGCATTATATTAACCTATGGTACCACTAAAATACAAATACAACTACTTGTATGTAGTAGTATACTCGTAGTTGAGAGATAATACAAAAATATTTAGGATATTATACATAGGCCATGCCATTATCATACTACTATGTGTATGTATGCACATATTATGTAGGTACTATAGTACCTAGGATTCTAGGATAAAGTAAAGGTGATGGAGACCAGAGAGCTGATTCTGAATTCTAAGAGGAGTTTTAAAGTGAGGTGAGACGGCTTAACTTAACCTACCCATGAATATGACATGGCTCATGGACTCTTGGTGGACCTAAAACATATTATAAATACATTTAATCCTCAAGTCTCAAACTTGAGAATCAAAATTTAACTCGAAAAGAGACCTCAAATGCACTTATAATAGGTACTTACACACTTTATTCAATACATTGTATACTTATATAAGTACTATACCAGGAAGGTATACCTAGACTACCTACATAATTATGTACGTATATGAATGAGACAATAAACTAGGAATTGAATTACATAACTAGAATTGAAAATTGCAAGCTAAGAATTTATTTTATTGAAATTGCAATGAAATCACAGTCAGACTGAATGGAATTGAGTAATTAAAAACCTCAATTGTACCATTGTACTAGTATCCTACTTTAAGTACTATCGTACAATAGTAGGAATACTCGTACTTGTAACTAGTAGGTATAGAGGTAAGTAATAGTTTATTACCTATATTAGATAGTATAAATAAAATAATAAAATATATATAGTGCTCAAAATGTACCTACTGGATTGATACTTTGATTTTTGATTTCCGCTGATAATTAAATTTTTTTTAGAATCTGTCAAGTGTTTGTTATTAGTAGGAATTTGCCTATGTGCATAAATATTTACGAGATAATAAATTATTAATAATAAATCAAAAGTAAAAATATATTTTGATTAGTTTTATAATACCTTTGTACATACAAGGTATACATAGTTATTTTTAGTTAATGCGTATTTTACAAACCTATAGATATCTGTAGGTATTTTATTCATTACAGAAAATAGATACCTACTTACTTTTTTTTATACTATAGTGGTAGTGCAGTATGAAAATTGAGCTTGAGTCATTTAAAAATTAACAAGTTGATCGCGTAAATGTATTTTTATTTATTATAATTGTACTAATGTCTCAAGTCAAGAGTAGTAAGGTAGGTAGCTGTACTATAGTAATATGTAGTAGTACTTACTATAAGGTAGCTCTAAACTAAATTGAGTGCTGATTTGATTGTCGGTTCGGTTGTTTTTATATCAGCTCAAGAATTTATGAAAATTCAATTTAAATTGTTTATTAAAGCTAATTTTGTATGACGTATTATGTATGATCCAACTAATGCACTGGTATGTCTTCTTATCTTATAAGTAGAAATACCTATTACGTACCTACATATATTGTACATTTAAAATAATAAAAATAAAATATTTAGATTTATCTATAAAGAAATCTTCAATCAGCATAGATAAGATATGTAGATATTGATATATCTGTATATGTTTTAAAATATTTGCTAGTTCTTTTATTAAGTAGGGTACCCTACAGATACTTCTACCTAAAATCATAAGAAATCCAAAGAAATACACTACCGGTACTTATTTTAGGAAGTTGATCAGACAAAAGATAGCTGAGTTTCAAAATTTGAATTTGAATTTCAAAATGGGGCGATCTAAAACAAGGAAACGTGTGATCTAATCATATTTACATGTTTAAGGTTATTTACACTACGTATGGTATGTAATTTAACTTGATTTGTTTCAGACTCATCTTTAGACTCATTTGCAATGAATTTTCTTTAAAAATTGTGAAATACTATTTAAACTAAATTTGCCATAAACTCGCCAGACCCAGTAGTAGTAACTATATTAAAAGTTTATGTAATAAGTTAGTTATTACTGTTAATTACAAGATCACAGGATATTGAATGAGTCAAGAAATATTCAATTCAATTTAAGCTTGATTAATTTTATGATTCATAAAAAATATTTAATCTAGATGCATTTTTGAATGCTTGTAAATCATTCTTAAAATGAAGCTTGAATAACATTTAATTTATGTAAATTGACTTGAATTCTAGCATATACATAATAGTAATAAGGTAGGTAGCGGACTGGACTAGGATATTATTATAAGCTCTTGGATATTTTTGGCAATCGATGCATAACAATTTAATTCCAGTAGCCAGCCCAGTCAGCCTCCATAATTCAAAATACAAGTATCTACTACTATAGTATCATCTGCAGTACTACTAATAGTAATATTATGAAGATGATTCGAGCGAGAAGAATTTTACAGCTCTAAAGTTGAATTTAAAATTTAGGGTGGACACAAGAGATTAGATAGCAAGTATTCAGAGTATCTAGCACTTGTAGTAGAAAAATCTATAATGCGATTATTTTTTTAAAAATTCTTACCTAACGATAAGATACTATCTGACTACATAAGTAGTAGTACAATTCGTATTATTATTTTCAGCCTGAACTTTTTAATATTAAAATATTTAATCCCCATATCTATGATAAATGATCAAAATTGAGAATGGCATGCATAATCATTACAACCTACCTATTAAGAGTTGGTATTTGGAAATTGATTATTAAAATGTTAGTTCATTTAAGGGCTCTCAAAACTAGGAGAGAAATAGTTAAGACCTAGATAGTTTTAAATAACAACTGTACGTATAAGGCATTTATAGTTATTTATCTATTTAAGATAATCACATGATTGATTCTTGCCAGATAATTTGAAAAGAATTTCAATATCAGAAATATTTGGAATTTTATGTAGATCTTTTCTTAGTCATTATTTTCAGAATCATTTCAAGTCCAAATACTTATCTATTATTATTTTTTTGCATATTTGGTTCAAATTGATCTTTGTTGTAATATTTCATAAAAATTGATTTTGAAAATCAAGATAGGAGTTATCCAGACTTGTCAAAATTCCAAGTTTTAAAAATGAACTTTATTTTTTTTAAATGTTAGAATTTTTAGGGCTGGTATGTACAAAGTACAATCTTACAGTTAGCTCTGAAAACTTATTTTAGTCTCTATTTTACCTGAACTTTTCTTTTAAATACTTTGATGAGTGATAAAAATGCAAAATCTTGAATTAAATCGGCAAAAACCCTTATATTGAACATCCCTGAACTAGGAATCTTGATCCGGTAACCTGAGATTTAATTCTGCTGCACATTTGTCTTATACATACTGATGGTAATATTGCATGGCTCCGTACATGGCCATGGACTTGGCGGAAGAAATAATGGAGGGTAGTTTACCAACTAGTTAGTACCTATACAAACTGAACTGAACCAAAATCTCGAGTTAAAAAATAAAAAATAAGTATCAGAAGAAACCTTCCTTATTGAATTGAACAAAAAAATAAGACTCTTGTTGGAGAAATAAAAATGCCCCATCAACTATTTGGGCTGGACTCTGCCCGAAGTCCACAGGGGTCCTTGAACTACCTATAAGTTTCATTTTAAAATTCGAGTACATTACATACACTTATCTTATACTTACTCTACATATAGTTATGGTTATAGGTACTAAGGACATAATAATGCTATATCCGGACAAAACATAGCGGACATTTCATTACAAAACAACAATTACTCGTATTACATAAATAGCCATTAAGTCAGAAAATAATTTTTAAGTTATGAATATACCTAATAATATGCTGATGTATTTCTCTAAAATGTAAAAAAAAAAATATAAACTATGTAGTTCAGCTTAGAATCTTTTCAAATGATTGTAAATGGGTCAATTCTACAAGTTATAATTGTTATCAATTTATGTTATATTTTATTTGAAAATATAATTTGAAAAATTACTTCTATATTTTGTTAAATGGAAGACTATAATTTAATAGATACCTACTCCGTTAATAAAATGTCCGCAATGTTATTTTGGACATGATTCGTTCATTTCACCTATGTTACCTATATTTATTGTTTATTTTTATCATAGGGTACTCGTAGTGTCCGTTCATTTGGTTTTTTAGCTAGCCACGACCAGTTATTTAGTAAAAGATTTAAGTTTTAAAACTCAAATTAACCATTCTAATGGTAAGTAAGTTGAAAAAGAAATATTTTCTACGAGTTATTTTTTTTTTTTCGGTTAGATAGTTATATTTTTTAATTAATGGCATTTAGTAGGTAACTTTTGACAAAAAGTGCATTTTAAAAATGACAAAAAGCATATTAATTTGGACTAAAGTGAAATACTAGCACTATATAAGGACTTAATGCATTGTTTGTTTTTAAATAACACACCTTTAAAATGATTAATTCCAATATAAAGGACAAATATGTGCATTAGATGTCTTTAGCTTAGACTTGGAGATGAGAAATTGCAATTGCATGCACTTGTAGAATTAAAAATTTAGATTCAAAGATTTAAGATTTTTCACTTTATACTGTAGCCTACTTAAGGATTAAGGATATTTTAAATTAGACAAAGGCCTTGTAACTTGTACTGATACTAGATTCTTATTACTTATACTACCCTACTTGTAGAATCGGTAATTCATTTTGTACAAGCAAGTGAATACAATGGAGCGGAGCCTTAAAAAATCGTCAATAATTTGTTCTCTGGTACCACCTGCCCTATATGGTTATTTGACTTTCGAACTTTCGAAGGAAAGTGAGAGAGTACTTATTCTCTTACTATTAGCCCCAAGTCCTTAATTATAATATGAGTCTTTTGATAAAGGCATTTACTACATATTACATATAGAACAACATACATACTAGTTACAATACTACAGATAATATACGTATGGTATTATGGTATGTATAATCTCATATCTCGATTATATTCTATGTTACAAGTCAAAATATCCGAAATTTATGATCAGCGGGTAAATGGTCGTGCTTCAAAGCCCCTTATTAGCCAGAAAGAGAAAGAATTGAAAAAAAGATCTGACCAAAAATAAAATTGTACAGATACATCTGTAATCAATTACAGACTCTATTTACAGATTACACAAGCAGACTCAAAAGCAAAGACTTAATCAATTCTATCTACCTACATTTCTATACATTAGATACCTACCTATCCTATAGCTATACTATAATTAATTGAGGTGGACTACAATTCTACAAACAATAGTACAGGTAAATGAGAACAAATTCGAGACATTTCACTTGATTTCTTCAATCAATTTTTTCATTTTTGAGAGACACGAGGCAAGGGTGTTTGCTTTTTATACAATTTTACCCTAGATACATGCATACATACATACAGATATACATTTGCATGTAGGTACTTTACAATAAGCAATTTTAATATATCTTTGTAAAAAAAAATATTTTTGGGACTTTTTTTCGAGACAGATTGGACCTCCTCAGATGAGTTGCAGGGGGTTATAAAGTACACCACACCCCCTTCTGTATTCAATATTTTTTTATCATCTTCACTAACTTTATACAATATAAATTATAAATTATGATTAAAAAAAGGCTTATTACGTTCATTATTATTAGGCTTATTACTTATTGCTTTTTTTGCTAGCTAAAATATTCACGATTATTTCTGACAGATGTAAAAAAAACCCTGATAATTTTTGCTCACATTGATAATCTAGATTATTATTATGATGTTAAATATGAATGTTGAGCAAACGAACGCCTTTATATAACGAGAAAAAAAATAAAGCAAAAGACGCCGATACTTAAAGTACATTTTAACAAATGAGGAATGATGGATTGTTGTTTTTCAAATTATAAGGGCCAAATTATTACACGAAAAAACCTATTAGAGAACACTTGTTCAAATCAACATAATACATATACTAGTACTGTATCTAAAATGTATTTAAGATGTATCTAATGTGTATCTGTTCAACAAGTCATATATTGTTTGAGTATTTTTCTAGTTAGGTACTTTATTTTTTTTATTTTCACCCTCCACCCATTTTTAAATGACTTTATTATCACTTTCACCTTTCATCAAAAAAACAAAAAAAATTACGGATAAATAAACTCGAATAGCCTGACCATGTGAATAAGAATTGGAAGCTAAACAACAAATAATTAATTTTTTTCAACACTTTTTGAGAATTTACTGATATTTTCGAGTTTGTATTCTCGTAGTTTGGACTTGAGTTGCTACTTTGTTGAAATTTTGACACTTGCTCATAATTAACCTTTAGCTACATATACAGGTAGAGTTAATAGTAGCATGATGATTTTTTTGTGCCTTTTGCCTATAAAGGGATGGATTCTGTGTGATTATTAGGATTATTAGGCTTTTCGCTCAGACTTGTTATACAAGTTAAAAGTTAATGACAATTGACCATAATATTGAGCTCGCAAACTCGCTCACACTCGTATTCACATTCGATAGTCAAATTCTTGGTCAAAAAAACGACGAAATGAGGAACCACCCAAAAAAATCACGGCTTTAAAAAATAGAAGCTTTAAGTTGAGAAATTGTCCACTCGAGAAAAGCCAGGGTTGATAAATGGCCAGGTTTTTAGTTCAAATTTTGTTTATGTTCGATTTTTGATATTTAAAAAATTTCGAAGCTGTTGTTCGAAGCTGTTGTTCGAAGTATTCCTACAAGGAATACTTTCCTTTCATATTTATTTCTTTCTCTATCTCTTTCTCTTTATTGAATTGATAGATTTTATAATCGATATATAAAGTTTAATCATTTAACTCATTCTCATATCTGAAATAACTAATATTCTAATTTACATCTAATTTTTTAGCAAAATCTCAATATTTAAGAGAATTTTGAAAATTTTAGGCCTAAATAGGTTTTTTTAGACTAGAACGAAAGCACAAAGGAAAAGATGCTCGATAAAATATTTTTTTAAATCCGCAAAATTTCAACCCTGTATAAATTTATACGACATACGTTTAAGGTAAAGGATGTAAAAAAATCCTCAAAACTATTATCTCTGGCTCTGAAGACCTTTAAACCTGACTCTATGACTGACTAACCCGGACTTATATTACTTTTAAAGCCAAGTGTGTGTGTGCATATAATATCCGTAATTCTCGTATACTGATTTTGTGCATCTCTCGTCTAACTAACTACTAGGTATACCTCGCGTACTATCAAGTTATTAAATAGGTATTAAGTAAAGGGTTTCGTATTGACCAAAATTCATGCAAATAAGGGTGTAACCCTCTTTCTCACGATGAAACACACGAAATGTGCTTTTTATCCTTTTTCCAGAACCAAAAACCAAAACTAAAGTCCAAGTTCAAAACTTAAGCTCTTCAAAACTTAGATATTTTCGATTTTGGTCGAGCCACGAGTTTAACTTTTAACATTTATGTTTTGAGACTCAGGATCTTTGAAGGAAGTTTGATTTGACTAAAAAAGCTACAAAATGTTATACCATGTACATGCTTGGAAGTTTGAAAATTGAGTCTCTTATGTCCTGCCCTTGTCCAAATTTTTTGACTTATTAATATTAATTTGAGACTCGAATTTATCTAGACAATTCATTGCATACGACATAGCTCACACTCACACCTCTAAATAAGTGCCTTATTTATGATTAAGTATTTGTGATTGTTTATAAGAAAAAGGAACGTTTCACAATTTTTTATAAAAATTACCCAAAGCTTACACTGATAAGTTTTTTTTCTTAAAATATCAGATATTTCTAAAGTAAATTCCTATAATTCTCAAAAATTTGATTTTTTGATTTTGATTTTAAATTTTAAATTTATTTTAAAAATTCAAGGTAATACTTGACACTTTTTATACCCAACAAATTAGTGTAGGTATAAATATTTGAATCGAACAATTTTTGTTCATTATTGGGCCTTTGTGTGACTTTTTCCTATCTGTTATTTCTTTAATTCATTAATATTATAAAAACTTTGGACTTTCGAGTTAAGGGTAAGGTGAGCAAGTACATTATGTGATTACATAAGGAGTTATTTGACACTTTGTCTTTGCCATTTATTTTTTACTTGAAAAATCTACAATACTCTGTCTAATGAGCAAATGGGGAGTTTATAAGTTGCTTTTTCAAACAAAAAAAATGTCTAAAAAAATCGAGAAAAAGTGAGATTGAGTTAGATAGCTGAATACTAAATGTCGAAATATCAGTAGAATTAAAAATTAAGGGTCTCTACTCAAAACAACAAATGGATTCAAAATTACCAAAGTAGATAAGTGAAATGTAATTTATACCATGGTATATACTTTTGTTCTATGTATGGTATAATCTGTAGTGGATTCAAGAAAGAGTCAAATTTCGTACAAAATGTCCACATGAGTGGAGATGAGAAATGTCAAAGGGAAAGATTCAAATGAGTAGAAAAAATAAACGAGATTTGAAGTCCTCTAATGATTCTGATGTTCAGTAATAAAAATCATTATAAAGTCTAAACAAGCATTAGATTATAGTTCATTATTGTCGCAATAAAAGAGTCGAAATCAGTCAATTTACACTACCCAATACTAGACCATTCAGATTTCAGACATTGATAGTGGTATTCTCAAATTTCAATATTTTGATATACTAGATCTAACATAATCAAATAAACGAAAACTAGAATTTTATATTGAAAATTGAGATAAGAATACCACTATGAGACTCTAATGTCTTGTCCTGAGTATGAGAAACCAAACATAAAATTGATAAGTTCCCTTTTTAATCGTCAAACGTCCTACTGATATGTAGTACTATAGATATTATATATGAAATTACTATTATGTATATATGTATATTGTACTAGTTAAAACAAGCAAATCTTCACATTCTAGTACTTATTAGTAGAAAGAACAAGTTGGGGCAACTTTTTGGTTCATTTTACTTATTGTCGGCAAAGTCTTGAGTCTTGACATGTACGATGTATGTATAGGATCGGCGTCGAGAACTCAATCTTGTTCGTTTTTTCTTTTGATAATGAATTTACATTGATTATTTGAGATTTATTTATTACCATGTTTATTTCTCATGAGAGAATAGGAATGAGTCCAATTTGACATTTTTAGAGATGGCCAGACTCATTTCACATTTTACAGGTAAATATTCAAGTTCATTCTGATTCTGTTGAAGTGAATCAAGTGTGTAAAACGGGATCAATATAATCAAGCCAACACCCGATAACTTGATTAACTTGTCGCTGATATGTATGTACCCTACAGTTTTTATTTTTATAATTATTTAAATAATATATTTTACTATATCAGTAGCTTAAGACAATTCTAATTGCCAGAAGATCTAGATTTGAGTTGATTGACTTGCAAAATGTAGTTTTTTTTACTATTTAAAAAACTTTTGATTTACCTTTACCTACCTATGTTATGTAAGTTTTTATCTATTTGTCAAGTTCAAAAACATGTAAAATTTGAAATGTGAGACGATAATATTGAATATTAGTACATAATTATTCACCATTATTTGGCTATTAGCATAAAAGTACCGTCCAAAACATACATTACTTCTACATAATACTACTTAAGATTAGTTAGTAGGTAGTATTATGCAATCCCAAATCAACATAACTACAAGCAAAGCACGAACGAGCAAACAATCGAGTAAATTTAAAATAATATTTGTTCATTTCCGGAATATAGGAAGTGCTGATCCTTTGGCCTACCTTATTTATCTACTGTAGTGTAGTACTTATCAATATAGTACTTGACTTAATCTCATATAGGTAATACAGGTTATAAGTAATAGGTACTTATATACAGATAATTATGTCTATTACTTTACTACTTGTAAACTATTCAGATGGTAAAGTGTTGATTTTTGACTAGCTAATAGCACTATTGACCGCTTGAAAAAATAAATTTCAAGTAAGGTAAGGCTCGTGCCTAAAGTCTAAAATTAATGATATTTTATCCTCAACTTACAATCACAATATTCGAATAATTTATTAAAATATCAGTTTGAGATTTGAGAGGCTGAGGTTACGATTTAATAGTTGAGAAATATTTTTTTGGTCCTTAGGCGGAGTCCTTAAAACTCTAAATATGTGTATTTGATTTCACATTCCAATCAAAAATTCAATCGAAATATTCGAATCTTACACTTCTTGTCTTTGCATCAGGGTTGCTACAAACTAGTTTTTAGATTTTTTGTAGATATAAAGTAAAAACATATAAGATTTATGTATCTACAATCCCAGTTTTTGTTGGAAATTTCAATATTTTTTATATAAGTTAATTTTGCATTAAGATAATTAAACCAAAAAAATCAAAATTTTATCAAAAATTTGTAAAAATCTTGGGTTTTTACAACCCTGTTTTGGCTCGTGTGTAAGTTTACAAAAAATTTAAGAAATACCATGTAGCTTTCAGCAAATATTTTTGAAATTTCTACAACTCCTTTTGTGGAATTTGAACTCATGAATCGACACATAAAAGAGAGAAAAAATACAGAATTTCGAGACTTGAAGTTTACTCTTTGAAATCTAAAAAGGATTCTCAATTTTTGGATTTTGAAGGTCTTGACGAAAGATACGGAGTAGAAATTGCAATGAGAGAAATCAATAGGGATTTTTATTACTTGGAAAAAAAGAGATTGAATTTTAAGCTGGGCGCCGAGCTATATGGGATTTCATACCTTTTCAAATTAATTTGCATACTTGTATTATACTCATATCATTTGGATTTGAACCCCAAAAAGACTAGACATAAATCTCTAACTAATACTAATGGACTATATAGCCTATATACATAGATATTATATACCTATAATGAATTTTTGTGGAATTTAGCTAAAATTTACGATCAACACATAAGTAGTATGTGTGTAAATGAATATGATTATGATTATGAGTAGTAAATTGTACGAGTAATTAATATTTTACTAGGAATTTGTAAATAAAAAAGACGCAAATATAATTTGCAGAGCCATAATTGCCACAGGGGGATAATAATAATAACGAAACATTCCATAAGCTCGCACTTAAATATCAAGATTATTTATAAACTATAAGAATAAGACCGCTTGTTCTTGAGATCCCAAAGTATTATATACAAAGAGAGACATATACAGATATTACGAACACTATAGCTCTTCTTACTAATTTTTCAATAATTGCGGGTGCGAGCTAATAATTGCAACTTTTAAAAAAATACTATTTTCTTAAGGACAAGATCAGTGGCGGCAGTCATATGTAGAGGTGTGCCATTTTTACCTACCTCGAGTTCGAGATATGGTTTTTTTTTTACTAATTTATTTAAAAAATTATGACGACTTTTGTACTACTCTTACTACGTGTATAACGTAAAAAGAACGGACGGCTAGGACATAGATCCAAAACAAAAAAATCCCATAAACCATAACTAATATTTGGTTTTGGTCCCGACCGAATGATGGAAAAACCTAGTATTAAATTTAATTTGTAAAACTTTCAATAAAACCAGGATGTACTTGTACTACATATTATACTAGTAAACTTAAATTTACTATCTATATTAAGTACAAAAACCTAATATCTTTAGAATCTATGTAAGGGGAAAATTGTTTAAAAAAACCCAAAAATCTCTCGTCGAACATCATAATAATCATAAGTTAGTTTTGGAAATAGTTTAAGACATAAAAGGGGAAATATATTTTCCCAATTTGAGAATATTTCTTATTTTTACTATATGCTAGTACTATAGGCATATGCTTGTATATTATGTACTTTTTTTCAAAAAAAGAAAAAAAGTTATGGTAAATTTAAGGGGCAAACACCCATTTTCAACCTATTATTGCTATTTAAGTACCGCACACACAGCCATACGCACTTTGTGCCTCAAAACCAAACCAAAAACTGACTCTTTCATTACCAAACTAATATTTTTTTCAAAAAATAGTAAAAATATGACCCTTCAAACCCTTTATGCTACAGATACAGATGTTACATACAAGTACTCACCCACAAGATACTTTAAGCTATTAATAAATGAGAATGCAGACTATCCATTAGCTCTGGCTCGCGTTCCGACTTGCAATAATAATATAATTACTAAACAATATAACAAAAAACAAATGGCCTATATGGGTAGGTACTTATAGTATCGTACATATATATCATACTTACGTATCATACTCGTACTTACTGTATAGCTATAATATAGTAGTATTGTAATCCTCATAAAGAAGTTGTTGAAATGATGAAAAGACCACCAATGTGAGGAAAAGCGGAGCAAATTGTTAATTGCCCTTCATAAGGGGATAGAGAACCCTTCATTTCATAAGTCTCTTTTGAGGTTCTTCTAAATTAATTTCTCTTTTAACTCTTAACTCATTTTTACCCTCAAAATCCGACATTCTACATATCTTTTAGGTCATATTACTATCCAGAATGTGAGGAATTTTAACCAAATTTATAAAATTGTTGGTACCCTACATATTTTTACAAAAATTGAGTTAAAATAGAGAATCCAATTCCAACTTGGAATTGGAATGGAATCCAAGCCACAAAAGTTGTAGCATTCTCAATAAAAATTCATAAAAATCTGGGATTTTTACCAAATTTTATTATGCAAAAATAAAAATATCTGTAGTAATTTCTGATGGTATTTGGACTTGAAGTTTTGTGACACTAAATTCGATAGGTATTATATATACATACCCTAGTACAGAGTACAAGGTAAAGTAGCTATAAGTCAAATGCAAAAAATTTGAAATATATTTTAAATTTAATTACTACTATTACAAATTACTACTATTACATATCATGAATTATTTTTTTGATCATTTTTGTGTTTTGATGTAGATACTTACATAATTCTAAAAATAATCTTAATTTATGTGTATTTGAACTTTTATTGGCTTTTTATTGCAATGCTTATGAGTATTGCAATAAGTATAAATAATAAAAATATGTAAGTGCGACTTTTTGCATATAAATATTTGACACCTCGCCCAAAATGTCAAAAAAATTTATCCTTGTAAAATACATAAGTATTTCCACAGGTAATATAATCTCTTTTAAATGCAATTTCTTAAGTAAAAAATCTAACCATATTACCTAATCTAGGCAGGTAATGATATTATATAATAACAAGTCTAATAAAAGATTTATGTCCATAATTGTACGCACTATTTAACCATTAAAAATGAGATTTTCATAGCTATAAAAATTAAAATTAATCTAAAATTTTATGAACAGGGTACAAAAAAGTGTTTTAATCGTTGTAAAAAATTTAATTTAAGTACTCACCTATCTATGAATACACAATTCTTACATAATACAATTAAGTAGAATTACATTAAAATGGAATATAAAACCTATTTGGACGTAATTTCGTAGTACGAGTACATACATACATATTTAGAAGAAAAAATTATTTTGATTATTTTGAACATGTAGTAAAAATGGTAAAAAAAATGGTTCATAAAATCCTTTACAACTGATAAATATCAAGTACCTGCATATATAGATATATTTACTAGTATTTTAAGTACAGCACTAGTTTTGTTATTAATATTTTAAATTATGTATTAGTAATTTAAGACCCAAAGACAAAAAAGCCTAAGCATATATTTGATGTTAATTTTAAACACGTAAAATAAAAAATAGTACCTACCTATCTACTTAAAAAATGTACATGCTACAGGTAAAATAGCTATTAAATAATGCCTACTACGAAGTATAGTATGTAGTACAAATCTATTAGGTATGTAGTGCATATTACCCTAAATAATAAAGGGTTTTTATAAATAGATATATCTATGTATACAAGTAAGTATATTTATTTATGATTCTTTATATTTGAATTAGCTATGTATTTACGATACGAGTACCTACTAGTAGTATTTGTAAGCTAGAAAAATGTCCAAGAATTTGTCGTTCATACATCAGATCTTATTGTTAGAACAAAGGACAGAAATACCCAAACTACTGACATTTTTTTCAATAAAGAGAAAAAATCCACATAGGTACTTGTATTATATGTACAATGTAGGATAGATATTTAATAAATTTATGTATTAAAATAGAAGTTATAGGATAGAAAAGGATGAAAAAGTGTCTTTGGAAGCCTGATGGGTTCTTAAAAGGGTAAAAACGAGGGAGTACTATTAATAAGTAAGTAAGTAGATGAGTGAGATGATGAATTTTTAAAGGTGAAATTTGATCTTGAACTCCTTTATAGAGAGCCTACGAGTCCGCTAATGGCTGTACAAACAAGTTCCCAACTCTTCTTCTCCTGTCAACTCGATTATTATTATGACGATGAACTTAAGCCCAGAACCAAAACACACACAAAAATACACAAAAAAACTGATATACCCTACCTACTCATTCTACATAGAATACAAGTACTGAATATTTGTGGCATTTAGAATAATCTACACGCTTGACACAGACGAAAATGCCAAAAAATGTTCATTTTTTTTAAAAATCTGGACCCATTTGATACAGATACGTAGTAGATCAAGGTTCTACTTTGAAATTACCCACCTTTATTAGTCTCTGAGAAGAAGTCTAAATTATTTTTTTTACAAGTGTCAAAATTCTATTGAATTTTTTTTCAAAAAATCAAATGCTCATATCAGTATCTGTAATTTAATAAAACAATGTGACAAACCCTTTCTATAATGAACGTACAATTTGAACTCAAATCCAGTCTAGGAAATGTTTTTTTGACACAATTGTCTTTGATATAGAGATAGTACTGACTTAGCTACTGACTTTTATATGAATACCTGAATAGTTAGATCAGAATCTAAAGGGGTTAAAAAAAAGGAAATTATTTGAGGACATGGGATAAATAAGCATAGTCTGTAGGCACAAAATACTGAATTACTGTAAGTTAAAATAGGTTTTTTTTGATAGACATAGGGAAGAGAAATTTATTTTGATAACAATTGAATTATTTAGAAAAATCTAAATATTACTTTTTAGAAAACTAAATAAAATTAAAATATTGAATTCTTAGTCTATAAATCAATTGAAAATATTGAAAATTAGAATGTTGATGGGAGATTGACTGGATCTTGTCTATTTAGAGTTTAGAATACATAATTAAAGTATTTCGATTTTTGAGGTTTCGAGATCGAGACTTGAAAGTCTCAATCTTTTCCCTTACTTATACTTTATGCTTAATAATAATCATACAATTAGAAAATAATAAATTAAGAAATGGGTTGAGTGAAACAAGGCAAGGCTATTTAGGGTCTCGAGTCGAGGTAAAAGAATATGAAAAGTAGAACCCTTCTGGCTCTTGAAGCTCGATTTTTTTTTGCAAAATTGGCACCTTATTACTTTATGATTATCATTTTTTTATAAATTTAGATGTATTTAGTGTGTGGTGGTTGGTGTTTGGCGCCTTGTCTCGGCTCGGAGGGTGCCAATGAATTCAATAATACGAGTAAATAATTTACAATTTATTTTCGAGTAAAAGTAAATCTGTAAATAGTAAATGTGTACTTAAATCTCCCAGCCATCAACAAAAAAAAATTAACATCTCGAAGCGCCGAGAATGTGACTCTCCCCAAACTAATCATCATCCTAATCATAATTCACCACTAATGTAGACTGTTGTATAATAAACCATAATACAATATGGTTAATAAGTATAGTACCTACTACTGCCTACTAAAGTATTTAATGACTCCATTTGACTCGTAATATGATGAAAAAAGGCACATGCGACAACTCGTTTGCCAAAAAATACAAAAAAATCACTTTTTTTTTGGCCAGAAACACCTCGAAAATTGGCTGGAAGGGGTAATTCTAAATTACTTTTTTTGCCAAAATATCACCTAAAAAGTTTATAGAAAAATTTGACAAGAAACAAGTTGGTCAAATCCTAAATTATCAAGCACTCTTACTCAAGTAATCTTTACTTCAAGTTACGATATATCGTAACTTGAGAATTATTTGTCCATTTGTATTATTTAAAGCAAATAAAAAGCTCTAATTTATGGTAAGATATATGCGATCCTTAGATTTTACTTAGACTTTACGCTTTCAATATAACCAAATGGAGTTTTATAAACACTATTATTATTATTATATCAAATTTATTAACTAGCTTAAACTTGACTCAAGTTAAATAATTAAGACATAAAGGATAAAATTAATTGCCCTATCTGTAATTATTGAAAAGGTATTCAAATTCTAATCTTAATATTTTTGGTTTTTGATACATTTCAATTTGACCAGTTAGCCTCAAATCGAATTTTTTAGTAAGTTATCATCTCAGTATATAATTTTGACCTAGTGGTTGTACTTTGTGTGTATTTTCGAAATCTAAAATGTTTCAAGGAAAGAGAATATACACATAAATACATATACAGACTTAATTAGCTTTCTTTCCTAGGTACTAGGTACATACATATGCACCTCTAGTACTACAAGGTAGTACCAGTATCGTAAGACATATATGGGCATGGGGCAAATAATTTTATGTTTATTAAGTGGAGAACTGTGGAGCCAAAAATATTTCGATTTGAGTAATCTTTACATACGTAGTACTTATACTAGTAAAAATTTCTTGAAAAAACTAATAAATATTCACTACTACTACTATTATTATTACTATCACTATTTTGCATATTTTTCTAAATAAATCTACCGATAGTACGATAAATACTACAATATCATCATCATTATGTCAATAATTCCAAGTAATGTACAATGTTCTTTTTCGCAAAATTTTCCAAAAAAAAAGAAGATATTTAATACTCACTATAAAACTTAATTAACTGTTTCAAAACCAACCCTGCCTTGTTTGGGTCGCCAGTGTCTAATGGGCTTGGGTTTACTATCAGATGTCTTACGAGAAATTTTTTCTCATTTTTTTTACTCATCTCATCATAAACCACTTACATAATAGTATAGTAAAGTCAAATTTAATATAA
>JAQIXA010000837.1:0-33429 GCA_034699045.1 Nanhermannia cf. coronata Gr-Ori-00579
TATCTGTTCTGTGTATGTAATGCAAACTTCGATTATAAATGAAGTCAGAAATAAATTTAAATTATTGTCCCCCCCTAAAAAGTACCGTAGAAAAGTATATCTAAATTACATAATATCAGTATATCAGTATAATATTCTAGTTCCTTCTTTCTAGTTGTGTAGTTCATACCTTGAGGTAATTTATACCAGTTTAAAGGCATTTAAAAGTGAGTTTTTTTGCTCAAAATTTTGAAAAATTTTGAAACTATAATAAGCTTCTGCTGAGTATCACTTAAATAGATCAATTTAATCAATCTGATGTGATGTGATGTGGGTACATGTGTTTCTCGGGTTTTATGAGGGTTATTAGTCATATACGGGGAAAGATAGTCATTTATTTTGGGTCATTTCTCGCATTTTATTTCTAAATTGTACAAAATTCAGTCAGGATATGAAATAGTGAATTATTTGCCCCCTTACTACCATTACATCAATTACATATGTAACAATACATAATACAATAAAATAAAATAGAAAATTATTTCACTTGAAACCATCAGGAAAAAGCTCGGATCACAAATCACACTTTTTCAAAAAGGTTTAATTTCATCCATATTTTGATTGAATTTATCCATATTTCTTTGACCAAACTTTATTCTGGTATGAAATTAACCAAATTTTAAAAAAATATTGTGTTGCTTTCATACATTAAAGTTTGACCAAAAATATAAGGATAAATTCAACCAAATTAGGGATGAGGTTAAATTTTAAAAGGACTCAAGTCTCAAAATTTTCAAAAATAACTTGAAATTTACTCTCAATTTAATCTAAATTTTTTAATTTTAAGCATATTTTGACCTGTATTAGTTAAAAATACCATTGAATTCTTAAAGGATTTAATTTTTCTATGATTTTTCAATTTTGAAACTGAAATTTTGATATTTTTTTGAGAATAAAACGAGCTAAATTTTTGTACTAGATAAAAGTGCGAGGGAGATTTTATGACACATGGGGAGAGATGAAATATTTATATTTATAAATTTCTTTCTAAATTCTCTGAATTAGTACATGTACCTACATATGTGTGTATGTATGTCTCCTAGAACTTACTATAGGGGTAGTACAAGGCAATTTTAAGTATGGAAATATTTGGCTGATCGAAAATTTCGATTCGACACATATAATATAGCTCAAATCCCATTTGATTTTGGGCTATGCTATGGGTCTAGTTGAGTTGAGTTGAGGGAGCCATTAGTTCAGATTAGATTAATCCCCAAAAATTTCAAAATCCCCAAAAATTTTCATAAACCCGTAATCCTTTAGGTCTACCATTAATTACAAAAGCAGACAAATCTATAAATATTCATTTTTACGAAAAATTAAACCTACAAACTCAAGCTGGACTTCAAATATATCAGTCATATCAGTATTGTAGTATGTACCCTACTCATACATATCAGTACTAGGGTACTTGAACAGTTAGTCAATTAAATTGCAGCAGAATCACATGGATTATTTCTACATATTATTTATATACATTGTAATTCTAAAATAAGTCTGCAAATTTCTATATTTTTAAATATAAATACCTTTTAAATTTTGAAATCTTAGGCTCTTGAATTTATTTTAACAATATAAAATTCAGGTCTAAAATGCAGAAAATGACTCAAAAGTTGATAATTAGCCTTTAAAAGCCCTGTATAAGGTACATGTATCAAAAAATTCAGACTTTTGTATATGGTTTATGCTATAAGGAACCTTAAAAAGAGTTACTTATAAGTATAAGTAACTTTGTAAAACCCAACTTTGGGCTCAATTTTACACAAGTTATGGTCAATTTGAATATAAAATATAAAGCAATATTAGTATTCTAAGTTCTGTTAGTCTAGTTGAAAATCATTTTTTCAAAATTGGCTTCAAAAATTGCTCGTTTCTAGAATTTATTATTTATAGTATGGATGTTTATTGTACTTTATACAGAGCTTACACCGTACTGGGGTGAGTCAGAAGGGAATTCTGATCAATTAATTCGAGTCCATTGACATAAATCGAAGTTGCAGAAACTAAATAGAAAAGAACCAGACCGAATTTACTCTAATTACCTCGATACAACCCCTACTACATTGTAAAATTACATTACCTACATTACTGGTATTGTAGAAAAAAACAAAAAATAATTAAAGTCAAAGTCGTCAGAGAGAATGAACAAAAAAGTTCGGATAATTATGTCTTCAAAAATGTCATTTTTTTGACTAAATTTCAAACTTTTTTTTGTAGTAGATACTTTATAGATACTTGATTTTATAGTAAAGAATAATAAGGATGTAATTAATATGCGGTTCTTTACAATTTAAACTTGAAATTAATCCTTTTGATGAACTCGTAGATTTAAATGGATCTCTTGTAGGAGGAGGTATTAAGTCTATAATATACTGATATTCTAGTAGTACTAGTATTAGAGGCTGTAAATTTAAATTCTTTATTATCTTCTAGAACATATTATTTGTAAGGTTAGCTAGATAAATGAGTTCATTTCAAATTTGAAATCCATCTAATTCTAAGGTGTGGAATTCGGTTTTTCAAAAAAAAAGGCTCTAAAATTCTTCAGAAAAGCTCTCGAATATTTCAAGAAACTAAAAAAATATAGACAATAGTAATGTAAAGTATAAAAATTATGATATTTTTGTAGATTTTAAGTAGACAGACAGATTTTAGTGTGAGAATGGCTCGATTTTTGGTAATTTTGGAGTTTTTGGTTTTGCGGTTGTATGAGATATGAGTGTGAGTGTAATCAACCCGTTATAAATTATTCGGCAGTCCAATTGCAATCTTCATGAATCACCTAAGCCGAGCAAAAAGTATTTAAGGATTATTTATCCTTACACAACTATTTATGAACAAAATTCCAAATTTAACCTTTTTTTATACAGAGTGATTTGAAAATAACTCAACAGTAAAATAGTTAAGAAAATATAATTTTAACCATTTAAGGCTACAAAACAAGTATTTAGAGACCAAAATCAGGATTTTCAGAAATTTAAAAAATACTAATAATTACCTATTTTTAATTTTTTTTGTCTTTATTTAGATTTTAAAGTCTTGAGTTTAATTTCATCTCTATCTCGTATAGTATAGTTTTGTTCAGGTTAGGTTAGGATTTATGAGAATTTTGAGTTAATTACATACAAGTTGGACTAAAAACATAGGTGCAAATTAAACCAAAATATAGATGAGATTAAATTGAACATTTCAAAAACAATCGAATTTCAAAACTAACTTGATTTACTGTCAAATTTATCTATTTTTTTTAATTTCAAACATATATTTTGACCTGTATTAGGTCAAAATATTAAGAATTTTTAGAATATGTTTATACATTTATCAATTTATCTATGATTTATCAATTTAAGACTGAAATTTTGATATTTTTTGAGAAAAAACGTGCTAAATATGAGATTTTAGCATAAAATGAACTTTTTGATTAGGGTAATTGAAGAAATACATCGTTGTTATAAATGGGTAGTTATTTCTTAGGTATTCTGTATAGAGTTAGATGTGAAAATAATTCAAGGTAGCAAGGGCATAGAAATATAAATTTTCTCTTCTATTTCTACTTCTAGATTTGGACTGGGTAAATAAATGGTGGATTGTACATTAGAGGTGAAACCAGAACCATCGTTCTACAATATTATGTATCTAGAAATACATTTTAGCATTACAGATAGTAAGAGAAGTATTTCTATGTTGTATTTTAACTATTTTATTATATAATATGTATTATCCTTTTTTTGTACTCTTGTGTATTTAACTACCTACCTATATATATGGTAGTATACATATGTATGTACTTATGTACCTATATATGGACACAATAATAGAGTGTAGATAAATAGATACAGTTGCAGAAAATAATTTGGGATTCTGCTGTACATTTTAAATCTCGAGGGAAAAGTTGAGACCAAAAATAGCCATAAGCTTGCTAGTGTTTTGTTGGTCGGAGAAAACTTTTTCTAAAAATCCTCATTTAACTCTATTTCTATACACTATGTATATGGGTATGCATACATACTTTTAAATTTCTATTTGTATTACTTACTAAATATATGTATGCATCTCGAATATACACAATAAAGATCAATTAACTATTGTATTCTAGGGGTGTCCGATCACAACCGCAAAAAAAAGTTGGGTAAAAAGTGATTCTGACTCTTTGCTTGTAATAATAATATAGATTTAGATTAAGTTAGGTTAAAATTTTGCATTAGCCTTCATACTGTAGACTGTATTGTATCTAAAAAACCTAACCTAACCTCATAAACTTAACTAATTTTGAGTTAATTTCATACAGGTGTAAAGTTACGAGTAGACCAAAGTATAGAGGTAAATTCAACCAATATAGGGATGAAATTAAATACAAGTCTTTCTTATTTAATATGCCTAAATCCTAAATCATTATTTTTATAATTTCTGAAAATCCTGATTTTGGTCTCTACTACTGACTGACATTAGACATTGTAGCTTTAATTGTTGGCTAAAATTTGGTTTAAATTATATTTTCTTGAATCTGTTTTGGATTTAAGTTCTAAAAAAAGGCTGGAAAATCCGTAAAAATTCTAAAAAAACGAAAAATTTCTTGAATGATTCTCATATCACATATATGATACCAATGTACTTATCTCGATTATCAAATTGAAATCCTAGTTTTAATCTATTTACGAAATCCAAGTTTTCAAAATTGAACAAAGAATACTACTATCAGTATAGTGAAAGTTTCTAATTACAGATATAACTTTAAAGATCTAAATCTAAATCTAAATTACAAATCTAAATTTTTTTAAGTATTACTTATTTAGTAGTATATTTGCCAATATTTAGTAACATTGATCTTAAAATACAGATATGTAAAGACTATTATGATCTAAAGTATTTGAGATCTTGATTGTGATAAAATACCTACCTATATTTATTGTTAGATAGCCTAGGGTGAGAAACGTCGTTTTTTTCCATCCAAATTCTTATAAATTTTTATGATTAAATAAAAGGATAAGTATTGGCATTTTTTTCTCTACCTACTTGATCATGAGTAAAAATGCATTTTTTTTTGAAAAAAAAGGCAAAGAACCGGAAGTATCATCTTGGGTTCCGATCTTTGAAGAAAAACGGAAATTAGAAGGGTTGAATGGAAAAAATGAAAAAAAAATTTCGAATATGAAATATTACGAGTTTTCAGCCCCTTTTTTATGCATTCCCATTTACATTTTATACTATACATGTATAGGGCAATATATCTCTATAAAGTAATACAATCTAAGAGAAAAAGTTACCCTTACAATACTTTATAAACAAGTTGAACTGTATAGAAAAATATGAATATTTTACACATATCATTTTAAAATTTAATAATATTCGCAAGTTCTTCAGAATTGAAAATGAAATTTCCTTGAAAAAAAATGTGAAATGAAATTCGATTGAATTGAAGGAATTTCTACAGGATCTTTCAAAATAAAGTCGACAGAAATATGATAAATCTCTTGATATTTTACATATAGACATGGTGTAAAATCGATTTTTAAATGACAATGTATAAATAAGTCCGTTTGAATTGGATTTCTTTCACTTTAGAATATCTTGAGGATATTCTGATAGAAATATAGTAGTATTTATAATAGTATTTATATATGAATAAATATTTTATAATAGGATTTTAGCATATATAGGAAAAAGAAATTGCTTCAAATTTGACACAGCAAATCAATCAGAAAATTTTGGAAATCAAATATTATATTTAAAGATACTTTTCCAGATTTAGAATTTACCCAAGAGCATCTTATTATAGATGTATGTAGGGCTGGTAGGTATTCAAAATTAAATTTTATCAAATATTCAAAATTTTATATGAATTTACCTAAAATGTATTAAATAGGATTTAAATTTGAAAATAATTTGGAATGTGAAATTGTTAAATAAAATTTATGAAATTGATTTTAACATTTTTTAGTTTTTCTTATAATTTTTCTTATAAATGTATCCTAGGGGTAGAATTAGGGGTAGATTAGAAATAGTTTGAAAATAATTTAGAAAATTGGGCTTTCGAATGAATTTTTGAGCTGAAATTTACACATTTTATATGTAGAGATAGCTAAAATATTCTTAAACTTAAAATAAAGAGTTAAAATTTCAATTTTTTTCCAAACTATCGCTTTTCTACCCCTATTATACAATATATTGTAGTAGTTTTAAAATATACTCTAATCATATTTACTAGAGACTAGTAGCTCAAAGCAAAACATGGTTAATATTTCTTGGTACTCTATATACAAAGTATTATATGTAGGTATAAAATAATCAAAATAATTTCTGAAAAGGATCTGCAAAGGTTTGTGTTGACATTTATTCAACCGGGGATACAATAGACAGAACAATAGGCAAGAGAACCACGAAATTCTCAAATTCAGAAAATTTAGAAAAGAACTCAAGAAAGATAATGGAATCAAAAGTTATTAAAATCTGATGAAAAGACTTCTAGGTACTAAAGTTAGTACTGATACAAACAAGTAAAGTCACTTGTATCTCAAGAAAATTCGATTTTTCAAGTTTAAAAAATTGAAAATCCTGAAAATTTGAGCAATTAAAGAGCTTAAATACTTAATAAACTTTTGAAAATATTTAAAAAATTTGTAAAAATCTAAAGGAAAGATATAGGTACTTTATAAATGGAATTTTATGAGCATTTTTGAAATAATAGTAGTTTTACTTGCACTATATATGTAACCTATATATAGGATATAGAACTTGTAAAGGGGTACATACAATTATAATAATTATTAGGCAATTTGAAAAACAAAATAAAACCCGCAGCAAGGGAAATAATTGAAATTCTCAAATCATAATATTTTCGATAAAGTTTTGGCTTTTCTAAGAAATTATCGCAAATTGAATTTCAGAATTTCAGCAAATATTTCTACCAAATTCTAATCTTATAATTAACTTTGCTAGATACATTTAAGCCATAAGAAAACAAGGCATTTATTATTGATATAAAATATCTCAAGTTTTAGTATACCAACTACTTCTTAGAATTAGTCGTATTAGGTAGAGAAAGAAAGGCTTATTTTAATTTGATAAAATTTCCACCGAATTTAATGTCTTTGCATTATTACGAGAGAGAGAGAAACTTACTAACAAGGGAACATTTTTAGATGTCTACTAGGAGTTGTATATGAAACCATATATGTTTGAAAGAGTAGTCCATATGTACAAAGAATATGACAAATATTTTTTTGTCAAAGTGAAAAGGTCAAAGGTTATGGTCATCTTATCCTTAGTCTACCGGAATTTGGTCAAAACTACAAGAATCCAAAATCAGACTACCGGAAATTGGTCAAGACTTCAAGATTTTGGTCAAAATTTCAAGATTTCAAAATCAGTCTACCGGAAATTGGTCAAAACTTCAAGTTTGAATTGAGTTTTGACCAAAATCCGATAGACTAAGATGACCATAACATTTGGCCTTTTCAATTTGACAAAAAAATATTGCCATATTTTATGTATACATATATGAACCACTTTTTCAAACATAATTTGTATATGGTCTCATGTACAACGTAGACACCTAAAAATGTTTCCATGTTAGACAATATAGTGCTAAAATATTCACTTCACAAAGGTGACATACTTTGTACTTTGTTTCACCAAGTTTTACTTTTTATGGAATTTTCTTCTTCTCTTAAACTCAAGAAATGAAGAAAATATTTTAAGGGCTTTACATTTACTAAACAAATATTTGTTTGCAATTTGAAATTTGAAATTTCAAGAGTTTCACTTCACTTCATGATATTTTATAGACTATTGTAATCTTTTAATTATATTTTATGCACAGAGCCAAATGCTACACCATCCTAAAGCTCGACATTTTTTATTTTTTCAAAGAAAAATAACAAAAACATACTAAATTTCAAATTTTCAAATTTGATTTGAACAAAAAAAAGACTAAATTTTGATTCAAAAAATGAAAAATTTCAAACTAAAGTTGAAAAACCAAATTCTGAACTTGGTTTATTTGAAATTTTTCATATTTCGAGCTAAATATTTCGAGCAAATTGTATGCCAAATGAGTATTACCCAGTCTCACGCTCTCCTCTAATTCTAATGGAATATATAATTTTATTAATTATTAGCTCTGAAATAATTCTTGAAACTGAAATTCCTTGTGCTTTTGACCCCAAACTCTCGGATTTTATATTTTAATTCTGATTCTAATATTAATAGAATTGTATATTAGATTAAAGTATAGTTCAGAGAACCTTACAAACCTTTACTACATCTATGTATTATGTATACGAGTATATGCATATAGTCTATAGTCTATACAGATGGTTTCAAAATGAACCACTCGATATTTTTTTCAAAATCAAAATTCTTTCGAATTTCTCGGACAATTCTAGAATTATCCATGTATACTTTTACCTATAGCGAAATTTTTCAAAGAAAAATTTTATTTTTAAACCATCCTGTATATAACTGTATGTATATAGGTAAAAAAATAAAAAGGATGGATGATCGCGTGAGATAATGGGAAATCACAAGTTACATAAAATGGAATCAAAATCAGGGGTTTTTTTTCTCCCTACACAACTTTTGCATATTTAATGAGCGAAAGCAAATAAAGTCTGATTATTTCAAATTTCAAATCCCCCACACTTAATCCAATATACTACTACTATAGTAGTCCTATACATGTACATATATAAAAACCCAATATAATACTATTTTTCTTCTAAAAATTTGTAATTTATATAAAATGGGAACAGTAGATCAACACCTATTAGCCTTAACTTAAAAACTTCATATTGAACTCGGGCATGCAAACTCCAAACTTTTAACTAATCTCATTTTTTTTCTCTGGAAAAGTTAAACCAACTTTTTGTTTTCAAAACTTGTAACCTAATTTGCAACTTTTGCAAAAAAAATCAAAATCCTTATATAAAATTTTAAAAGAAATTACCATATACAAAATCACAAAATCACAAAATATTTAAAAAATATAGTACCTATATAATTAACAGATTTTTGAAAATTTGGATCTTTTATGCTTTTAATAAATGGCTTCGAATTAATCTCATCCTTATTTTGATTGAATTATTTTTGGTCTCTGTATAAAATAAAACTAAAATAATTTGACTTAATTTCATACAGGGTTAAAGTTGGACCATAAATATATATAGAGATAAATTCGACAAAAATAGAAAAGAAATTAAACTTATGTCTTTGTAAATGTATCTGTACAGTACCCTTTTTGAGAGATTTGCTATGTTTATTTATGCAGAATAGTGATTATTTTACCCTTTTTTAAATTATCGAAATCAAAATCAAGATTTTGATATTTTAGACACTTTTCCCCCATTTTGATTTAATACTACTAGAGTACTTGAATATCAGCATTTGGGTACTTATCAGGCACTTTTGAGCATAATTTCTGTGCATTTTGTAGGGTCTTGGGGTCATTTTTCATCCCAATTCCAACTGATATTCGCCCATTTATACATAAGTAATACTTATAGATATGACTGATAAAAAAGGAACAGAACACAGAACAGAGGCTTTTTTTTACATTTCTACATTTTGTACAAAAAAAACTGACAATCGGCACTTAAAAAAGTAAGACCAGGGTAAAGGATGTCTCCAGGGGGCAAGTAAAGTAGACTTCTGACTACTGATACCAATAGTACAAGTACAAGTACTCCATAGAAGAGTCGGAAAAAGCCCGAAATCCCCCAATTTGATCTTTGCCAACTGACAATTGAGTTTTATGACGAGAAGACCACTTTTATTGCCACTTTTACGAATCTTCAAAATCCTTAAAAGTCATAAAATATCATCTGAATAGCTCTCTTTTGAACAAATACTCAATGTACTGTATAAAAGTAGCCAAATATATTTCTTTTAAAAGTTAATTATCCCTCATTCAACCCTACAATATCAATCAAATCAAGCTAATTTTTGCAGATATTTAAGTTAAAATCATGCAGTAAGGTCATTTGAGTAGATCATTATAATTATAACCTAACTTAATCTAAACTGACTAAAATTAGCTAAAATGCCGCCTATTTAGGCGAAAAGAGCAAATATTTTAACCATTTTTTGGCAATTTTCTGGTAATCAAAAATCAACCAGAAAAATAGCATTTTCAGCTCCTAATAAGTTGATTTTTCTTAAAACACAGTAAAATAGAGAATCCTATAAAAATTAGCTAAATTGCCGGCTATTTAGGCAAAAAAGCATAATTTTTGACCATTTAGTCAAAATTTCTATATAAAATGAACCTAAAAGTTTTGGTCGTAGTTGTAATGGCTGACATTTGACATCCATATCCTTTGGTAATCCTGATCATAAAAGGTAAAATTTTGCAACATTTTGAAATATAATTTTGTATCATACACTATAAGGTATAAATATATCTTATTAAATATGTATTGTAGAATTCGATAGCTAATTAATATTCTTAGGCTGAATTGCATTTGAAAGATAAGGGTATGAATGATGGGTAAAAAAAATTATTTCCCCAGGGGGATATCGATATAATCTGAGCCTATTTGGGATTCAAAAATCAAGTGGGTTCATATACATAGGTACGTATAAATCCTAAGGGATTTGAAGTAAAAATAAAATAAAAACAATTCTGACTCATTTTTGAACCCTTTCAAACATAATTATAAGCACAATAATACCCTATATACCGATACTTTTTTAAAGAAATCTCATTTTATAGCAATAATCTACAAAATATCTTTCAAAAGTGTCAAAATTTTTGCATTTTTACCTTACTGATTTGGCCTAGAAAAGAGTTTTAATTGTACCATACAATTTTTAGAGGAATTTGAGAAAAATTGTATATTTTTAAGGTCATTTCTTGAGCTTTTTTAAGGGTAAAAGTTAATAAAAAAAGTAATTATTTGTCAAGGCCCTTGAATCATTTTTTGTCGTAGAAAAAAGGGTCGTTTTTTTTGAAAAAAGCAATTTTGAGTCCCCCAAAATTAAATCCCTAATCGCTCATTAATTTCCCTCATGAGTTTTTCTCACATGTTGCACAAATTTCGAATAAAATTCTTCAATTTCTAACTCAAGAACTACAGATAGAGAGAATCAGATGACAATGATATATATTTTTAGATATTTTATAAAATACAATATAATAATACTATACATCACACAGACTATATACTGTCCATAGATGTATATATGTGTTTCTAAATAGATTAAAATTTCGAGACATTTTTGAAAATCTCCCCCATTTCGAGTCTCTCATCAACAATCAAAAAAATGGAAAAAAATCGCCGAGCCAGCTGCTGCTCTTTCCAACTACTGCAATACTGCGAAATTTGATTAAATTATTAGAATCTCAAATACACTAAAATAGATATGAACTTTACCCACATTTTATTTTATTTTTTACTACCCTACTTCATAGGACACATAACCTAATAAAAAACACATTGTACCCATTTTCATAGGATTTTAACAAAATCAGAGACACTTTATCATAATTTAAAACAAATTTTCAATAATTTTTTTATCATTTTTAGCCATTTTTTTAGGTTATAATTACACTTTTATTGGGCAATTAAAATCTTTTTGTAGATATGTATACTCGTATAGGTAATAGGGAATGTGAAATTTTAAAATTTGCTCAAAATTTGACCAAACTTGAGAATTTAGATTACTTTTGATACATTTTTCTTATTAAAATAGCGTTAAAAATGTTTAAAAACTTGCAAAAATGGTTTTTTTTTGGTATATAATATGCTACATATAAAAGTACTTGGTATTTTAAGCATTTAAATTCTTAATATACTGCTTGGTATGTATATAGTTCAAAGTACTTAATTAGATTTTGATAGACTTTTCTAATTTAAATCTGAGCTTGAGCAAGTAATTAACTGAGCTGACACTTTTCAATAGATTAAATGAGAACTTTTACAAGAGAAAAGTCAAAAAGTCACAATTTTGGCTTAAATTCTTAAATCTAAATTAACTACATATATATATATATACCCTACATATATGTAATCATAGGTACTTATATAATAGGTAAAAAGTTACAAATTTCAAATTAGGAAAAGCTGTAAAGGTAAGTTCATAAAATTTCTGCGAAATAAAGACAATGTAATTGGTAATATGTATATAAGTACCAGTAGTACTAGTACTAGTACTAGTCCTAGTACTAATGATAATGACACAAAGTTTTTAAGAAACTTCAAGTTTTCTCAAAAACTTTCAAAATGTTGAACATTTAATCCTTTTTCTAACTCTCCAATTAATACAATAATAACCAAGGTTGGCACAGCCGGCTAAAAAGGACCAATTTACTGGCCTATATGATCAAAAAATGAAAATTTTCAAATATAAATATAGGATTATATTCATTTTTATTATTCAATTTCAAATTATTTATTTAAAATACTAACAAAAATCAAAATTATTTACTTAAATACGGCTATTTATACTGGATATCTTATTTTAGTATATCATAGTTTTAGCCAATTTGTCCATTCTGAACATTTTTGCCAGGTGTTTGTTTAGATGAAATCAATTTCAGCCGGCTAATTGCCAACTCTGAATATACATAGTACCCTACCCATATATTACCTCTGTATACAGTAATTTCATATGAGTTTCTATAAGTTTTTAAAACTTTCTCTGACTTACAGGATAACTAATGAATAGAAAGAAAGTTCAAAAAAACACTTGAGAAAAGACAATTAAAATCTTCAGATACTTTTTAGATACCTACCTACTTTTTTTGTACTTTTTTCTGTACAAATGAATGGCAAAATCCAGTTAAAATTTAGAAATTTTTGCGATTTTTGATTATGTCTTTTGATACCTCTATAAGGTTCTGGTCGTAATTCAGAATTTCGCATGTGCTCGTATAAAATATTAAAGTACAATTTTAATAAAAGTTTTTCCACGAAATTTATGGTTAGAAAAGCCATTAGAAAGCTGTAGATTTTGTGAATTATTTATATTTAAAGTGATAATATATGGGCTCCAATACCAATACATAGTAAGATACTATAACAGATAAAAGGGGTCATATATACAGTACCTACATACATAAACAGATATGAGATTTTTTTTGCAAAAAAACCTAAAAATATTGATATTTATACATTTTTGCACCAAAGGTGCTATAAAGTCGTGACTTTATTTTTCTAATTTATTTTTTTGCAAAAAACCCAATAACTTACAACAAGGGTCTGGCTGGCCAAATGCCCGGATCTAAATCTCTTTTTCGATTTCCACCAAAAAAAAACTGAAAGCCTTATGGCCTTTTTCTCTAAATTTCACAAAATATCTCTTATCCTGAATCCTTGGGTAACTAGTGTAGGTATTTCATTTTTGGAACATTTTTTTTACCTTTTAAAGAGCTAAAATACGAGGCTATATGTAATGTAATGTAATAAATAAATCTTTTACCCACCAAATTTAACAGATAAGCCTTGGAGAAGCATACTTACCTATATTTTATAAATATTTTAATAGCAAAAAATTCAGAAATAATCCTAAAAACTGAGAAAACTTTATAAAATTCGTCAAAATTTGGCTCAAATGATACAATTTTTTTGCAAGGAGTGTCTCATTTTTTTCAAAATTATAAAGTCCCAGGTCAAATTAAATCAAATTAGGCTAGTTTGACCTAACTTGACCTACTTGACCTGACACTCTCTAGTCAATTAGCATTGAAATTGACAGGAAAATGACCTAATCTAGGCTCTTTTGAATCATCTCATTTTAGAATTTGAGGCAATTGACAATGGTTTTTTTATCTCAAAAATTTTTGGCTTAAAAATTAGGCTAAAATAGAACTTTTAGATCTAATTAAAGATTAAAAAAATTGAAGTATCTATATACTATTATCCAAGACTGATAGAAGACTACTGGAGATGTACAAGACATTTTAAAAGCTCTAGAGTGGGAAATCAATACCTCTAAATAATTTCTTTTTTTATCCTGGAGAAATAAAATATCCTGGAAAAGATCCGTTCTCAATAAATAATTCTAGGATTTTTTGCTAAAAATTCTTGAAAATAAAATTGCAAAGGATATTTTGAGACTGAAGACTTGAAAAAAGTTTAGAAAAATATGCTCCAAGTCTCTTGAAATAATCTTTTTAGATATACAAGTAGATATCAATATAGGTATATAGTTTCCAAATACGAAAAATTTGGTATTTCAAAGTCATAAATATCAATTTGAATATTTCTTTGAAAAAAAAAACCAACCTGTTCAATCAACTCGAAAGAATTTTTACAAGTAAATTATAAAAAACCCTTTTAAACCTAAATGGATAATCCTATATTGTTATTAAATGGACCTTTTTAAAAGTTTTTGGACATTTTCTCAATGCTTCAAGTACGCAAAAATGTCAAAAAACTAATTTTTTTATCAAATTTTTGCCTTTAACATTACTTCCCAAATCTCAAATTTTTGTATTAAATTTATGCAAATTTCATCAAGAATTCATTCAATTCAGCCTAATAAACTAAGATTTGTCCTCTATTTCGCATAAAAAATTTTAAAATTGAGGTCAGAATCTTGTTTTTTAGAGCTAAATTGCCTTTGGAATTCTCAAGTTGAGAGTAATTTTTCTTGAAATTTGGCATTTATAGAATTGGACCAAATGTCCTAAATTTCGGTCTAATAATCCCAGGTTTGTTGTCCGTCCATTCAATAGAAGTAATTGGTGTTTTTATTTTTTTTATCCGTGTGTGTCTTTGAATATAAATCCCTACTTATCACATTATCTTTTATGATTCTCAAGTTGTAAATTGTAAATGCCTTTATGTTTATGACCGAATTGTAAAATTGTAATTTTTTTCAAAAGCTACTCTAAAAACTAAAAATACACAGACTAAGCAAAGCCTAAGGCTAACTTTTCATATAGAAAAATATTCAAGAAATTTAAAGATAAAAATACCTGGTCAAGTTCACAGTATATATTACATACTAGGATTAAATTAACTACTATTTAAGTTTTTTGATATTTTCTCAATGCTATACCTAATGGTAAGTGCCCAAAAATGTCAAAAAAATGATTTGTCTATCAAATTTTTGCCTTTAAAATTACAGAAGAGCTGCATTTCTTCTCAAATCCCAAATTTTTGTGCTAAATTTATGCAATTTTTATCAAAAATTTCATACAATTCAGCCTGATAAACTAAATTTTGTCCTCTATTTTGCATAAAAAAATTTAAAATTGAGGCTAGAATCTTGTTTTTTAGGCCTAAATTGAAGTTTGGTTAAAATCGAGTCAAAAGTTTTTGATTTTTTACCAATCAAAAAATGATTAGTAAGTGCTCGCTTCGCTCGTACAATACACTTGTATATAGTACTATGAATAAATGCACTTTTTGTTGAAAAGTTCTCATGCTCAATGTCAATGTCAAATTGAAAAAATAAATTACCGAGAAATGCTTGGAAATATTTCCCCCAATTTCTCCAGTTTTTTTATACTACAAAGTACCTAGATACGTATAATAGTAGGACTTGCTGTATTTTTGATATTTCAAGTTGAAAACTTGAAATTAAATGACAGACTTCAAGTTCAAGCTTAAAATTGAAATGTGAAGATTACCAAAAGTACCTATTCTTATACTAGGGTACTGTTAAATGTAGTAGGTAGTCGAAGGGTTAGAATTTTAAAACTGAATTCAAATTTGTACATTTGGAAAAAATAATTCTAAAATGGTATTTATCCTACTATATCATACTATCATACCATCCATGCCAAAATTAAAAATTCTTAAATTTTATGACTTTAGACTTGTTTTAAGCAAAATTTGTGTTGAATTTGGCAAAATTTCAGCAAAATTCCCTAATTTTGACAAAAAATTTTAGAAAAATTTCATTTGTTGGGATTTTTCAAGATTTTTGATGCTTTTTTTGGTATAATTTAAAGCTTGATGATTTGAGATTTTGGTCAAAATATTTTTGGAGAAATTTCGGTCCGATGGATAATTTTGACTGATGTGCAGAATTACTTGGAGAAATCTCCCCTTCACAGAATATTATTTGGACTTTCAAGATACTTGTATTTATATTCTATATAATATGTATATGTACTATGTAGTAGTACAGATAGTATAATCATGATATCTTAAATCCTCTTATCTTTTTGTAATTTCACAATTCGAACTTGAAATCTGAGCCATCTAAATATAATACTTATTTAATACTTTTGTACAACTACTTCTAAACTATTACTACTAGCACTAGGGGTAGATTAGGAATAGTCCAAAAACATTTTTGAAATTTGGAAAGCTTTTTCTTCTAAACCTGAAATTTATATTTCTATTTGTGATATACAGTATACATTCAATTTATTTCATCTCAAAAGTACAACTGGTTCTCTGGATAAATCAGGCTTTTTATATTTCAAAAATATTTTCCAAACTGTGTCTAATCTACCCCTAGTGAGTATAAGTAGAGACTGTCCTCAGAGCTGGAAAATTGATTTGGAAATGAAAGTTTGTTCTTTCGAGCAGGAAAAAGGAGCTAAAAAGCTTTCAAGTATCTCATACTCGATTTTAGTGTACTAGTACTGATACTACTACATAGTACTAATACTAGTAGTTATATCAGTATTTTACTAAGAAATGAGTAAAATTTTCGAGATTTTCGGATTCTCAAGACTTAAACCCTGCTTGTTCTTTTTGTGAAATATGGAATAATAATTTGTTCTCAAAACTTAATTCTTAAGAATTAAATTAATTTTCTCCTGAATTAGGAATTTAACGACCTTTTTAGCTTTTCAAAAGTTGAGATAGGGAACTTTAACAACTTGGATAAAATATGGATTTATCAAGCTCTTTATAATAGCTCTATATAATGTAGGCCATAAAGATCCATTTCTTCAAAATTTTGAAAAATATTTTGACCTGTTCTCAAGAAAACTAAAGAATTCTAACATTTCTAAGAAGCTTTTTGATAATAAAATATTCAAAAATCATACCTGGTGTATAATATGCTTTAGGAAATCAAATTTTACACATTTTTAAAGGTTTTTTTTAATGAATTTTTGTGCTTTACCTTTTCTTTGTTAGATTGAAATTATAGGTATACATATGTTTATTAAGGATCTCTTACCTGTAAAAAAACAAAAAAAAATTATTAGAATTTGAAATATTTTGCTATTTAAAATCGCCCGTTTCCCCTTAAATAAGTAAGGTATTAAAATTTTAGGATTTTTGAGCTAAAATTAGGTAATTAAAAGACTGTTAAAATCTCATTTAAACTCAAGTATATATGGGACTGTCAAGTGGAATAATTAGGTTTGAAAATGTACCCTTAGGATACCTATTAAATAAGCCTAATTTTTAAATAATTGAATTAAAAACTAAGCTGAAATTGGCAGGTATTTTTAAATTAGCTGCTAAAAATGACTTGAAAATAAGGGTATATATAAAATTAAAGTACTCTAAATACATTTATTTAAGGCTCAAGTAATTATTTTTAAATCTGTTTTCAAAGCTTTTAAAATAATTTACAACTTTTTTTTGGGGTAAAAAAAGTAGTAAAAAGTACTCGAGTATTTTGAGTTTTTTTTTTCAAGTCCATGGATGGGTCTTTTAAGTTTTAAGTGATTAAAGGATCCAGCTGCAAAACTCATATGAAGTTATTAAATATACTTGTAGTGTTCGTAAAAACTAAAATTAAATGTTTTTTTTACAGTTTACAGCTTGCCTTGTACACTTGAGAGTATAATATGAACAAATATTTCAAGTTTAAATACATACTTTGGTATAAATACTCGTATACTGTAAGGTAAGGTAAGGTAAGGTAAGGTAAGGTAGTAAATAAGAATATGATAGTTTTAGCTTTGAAGCTTTTAAGTTTATGTAATTTTTAACACTGTCTGTCTGTGCAAAATTTCAAAATTTGGGACTTGAATGTGTGTAGTGTAATAAAGATTGAGATACAGGCGGGGGCCTATATAGGCACTAGAGCTTGTCAATAAATGTAATCATTTGAAACCCATTTTATTCTACCCTTCGTTTTTTACCACATATTATGTACACAAATATCACCTGGTCAAAAGTGCCAAAAAACAAAACAAAAATTTTCAAAAATTTCCAAAAAAAGTCAAATAAACCAGGTAAAATGAAATTGAAATCACGGACCAAAGCTACTCGATACCATTATACTGTATTAAATGTAAAGTTGAGATCAAAATCAACTTTTTTACACAAAATATTTGGACAATGAGGATAGATACTGGCCTAAAAGGTCAAATGAAATGAAATGTTATTTCCTATACTTGTAATGCATTAAAAATTGGGTTAATTTCATTAATTTCAATCAAAATAGGGATGAAATTAAACTTAATTAGAAAATAACAGTCATCAAAATTAAAGATTACAAAATTTGTCAAAAATTTTGATCAAATTTTAGAACATTTGATTTGAAATTTTTTTTTGGAAAAGTGTCCAACATTTTGTGAAAAGAGTTTAAAGAGAAGCATTTCATTAAATTTATGCCAGTTTAATATTTAAGTATTTTTGGGTCCAAATTCTCATGGGTTTATGGGAAAGATACTTAACATGGAAAAGGTACGCAATTTGCTCAAAAGATATTATTAAATACACTATATTAGTTAGTCGGGTACCTAACTGAACAATTTGCTCGGGTACTCGTAGGACCAGCCTAAACTATCTATACCTACTGTACTGTTATATAAACTGCCTTATTTTATTATACATATTTATCTGCTGATAGATGGACCGGAAATTCCAACAGGCTCCATTGTGAATACAAAATACTTAAAATTCTGCTCAATTATACGACTCAAATAAACCTACTCTAAACTTCAAAATAGTTGACCAAAATTTCAACAAAATTTTCAAAATCGCCATCAAAAAGTCAAGAAATATTGAAGAAATCAAGCATTTTTAAAATATCTAGTCAGAATACCAAAATTAATGAGTTCAAATTCTACAAATCTTGAAAATTATCACCTAAAAATTCATCAAAACGTGTCAAAATCGCTATCAAAAAGTCAAGAAATCCAAGATTTTCAAAATTTCTTGTCAATATACCAAAATTAATGAATTTCAAAACCTATAAATCTCAAAAACAATTGCTTAAAAATTCACAAAATTTTTCAAAATCATTATCTAAGTTCAATAAAAAGTATTCAAATTGAGTATTTTCAAAATATTTAGTCAAAAAGGCCAAATATCTATTGAAATAATTTCAAAATCTATGATAAAATTACTTTTGCAGACTGATTTTATTGAACAAAATTTAAAAATTGTACTTGTAGTATATAATTGACATGAGGTTTTGACCTTAGGGCTGATTTTTTCCTACTTAATTATACATAGTAGGTAATTTGATATAAAATGAAAATAAATATAAACTACATTTCATTTGAATCGATTGACTTCAGAACCCTGAATGTTAAATACCATTTAGAATCAAAAAAATGAAAAAATGGTAATATGTAGAACATGTCAAAAGTGTTTCAAAAGAGATTCAAATCTTTAATCCTTTTAGAATATTCAAATTTTCAAAAAAAAAAATTAAATTACCTATCTGTATATAAATACTACTATAAGATTGGTATTTATTTTAATGTTTGTTGATGGCAAAGTAAGAATTATTTAGGAAAAAAAAAATAATCTCAGCTCGTGGATAATGATAATGGTGTAATTTAAAGCACTTACAATTTATATTTTTTTTTATTACAAACAAAACTAGATTTTTTGAACCTCCTACTAAATAAGTACCTACTATAAAGTATCTACAATTTGATAATTAAAATATGCAAAAACTTGAATCGTTTATAATTATTATGTATCTTGATTTTATTAAAGAGTAAAAAATTACTTTTTAATCACAAAGTTATGTATTCTAATACTATTTCTAGGATATCAAATTACATAATGTTTACTTCGATAATTGTAATTATAGTGAGACAAAAGCATATCAAATTTCTATGTTTTAGCTTCACAGTATTTAGTCCTACTGGGCTTTTAAAACAGAGTAAATAATGAGGGTGACAAATTTCCAAATCTCTAAAATCTATTTCTACTAAAGTCTAACGATAAAGTATCTAGACTTTAACTTATAGGTAGTACAGATAGGTACTTATATTATATTTAGAAAATTCTGGAATTGAAAAATGCTCAACTTAAATACAGTTACTAGGTACGAGTACCTACTATACTATATATTGGGAACTGAACTTGTGTTTTTGATTTGTCTTTTGTCGGTTGTTGAGCCAAAATGGTCTTTGAAAAGTAAGTCACCATCATATATAGCAAAATTTTATGCTACAAATAGACTCTCATATGTTGAAAAAATTATCAAAATTAGTTGAAAATTTATTTCTAAATTACCCAAATAACTGAAATTTTAAAAAACAAACTATTTTTAAAGAACAGTACTTTCTTAGGCTTGTAGATCTTCTGAAATTCTAGATTTGGCGAGATAGTTAACTGAATCAAATCTAGGATTTCGAAAATCAAGATTTGAATATGAGATTTAAAAGCTAATAATAAGTTAAGAAATTCTCGGATACTTTGACTTGCTTTTTTAAGGGTATCTTCAAAATTATGAATTTCCAAGATACTCAAGTAAGTTTTGAAATTGATTGAAAATTTCAAAAAATTTGATGATTTTTGATCAAAATATTTGATGAAAGTACTCGTATATATAGAAGATGGTGTATTAAAAAAGTATGTGTACCAGGTGGTATTGAATATTTAATATCTTTTAAATCCAAAACATGACATTGGGGATTTTATCTCAGAAATTCAAAATCTCCAATCTGGTAGAAGAAAAAGGATCAGCAGAGACTTCAATCTACCAATCTCCACCCTATCCATTTAGTACTAGTGTACTTATTATACATACTATTATGTATACCTATATATAGATATATAGGTAGTATTTTAAATTTAAGAAAAGAGTTTAAAAAGTCTTAAATTTAAAAATTAATTCTCGTCCCTTTTCTAGACAGATTTAGAATTTGAACTCAAAGTGTCTCGTTTGATACTCTAGGATTAAATAGGGGTTAGAAATACCTTATATATCTAATAGTAAGTGAAATACAGATAGGTATATTTGAAGTTTTGGTTTTTTCAATTCAAAATGACTTTGAGAAATTGTTATTTAGCAAAAACCTGTTAATCTATTTCTCATGTTGAAGAGCTACCCATTTACCACCCTTGAGAAAGAACAAAAAATAAAATTATACATGATAGTACCTATAAGAAGAGTTTTAAAAAAAGCAAATAGATCGATTCAAAATGTGTTCTATTTTGACTTTGAACATTTAATGATGGCTGTCAATTGGTTTATGTACATATAGAAAGGGTATTTAAATACCTATTGTAATTTAAATACACTAAACATTACGTCTAATAAATATTTATCAAGTTGACAAAATTTCCAAAAAAAAAACAGAAAAATCTCCTGAAGTTCCAACTTCTACAATTTCTAAAGTCAAATTTTGAAAATTTCTTTAAAATTTTTGGAATTTTTAACGGTAATTTTAAACAGAAATACGCAATTTTAGAATCTAAATTCACTTTGGTATTAATTACGAGATTTTTTGAAAATTTGGTTTTTTTCAGCTACCTAATTTACAAAATTTTCAATTCAGAATTCGCTCAAAATTTCAAAAATTTAGAAAAATCAAAGTTATAAGCATATTTTTAATGAATTTGTTTAGTTATTTTAGATATTTTAAACTTGGATTTAATTGGAGATTTGTGCTCGAATGAAATATTTTTGTTTTCAAATCTATTTATTTGAGTTGAATTTGAGGGGTATTTAAATCCGAAATTCTCGCCCATTTCTCTAATTTTTTCTAACTCTATCTAGGTATGTACCGATATATCTATTTTGAATTCAAATACTGTAGAATTTATAACTAGTTTAAGAAACACTAGGATATAATTAACTCTTTATTAACACTTGATTATTATTTGTGTGAGCAAAGTGTTCTAACCACCTTTATTTTCCACGATTTTTGGATTCAAAGGTCAAGAATGTCAAATTCAAAATTTCATCGTCAGTCTATATTATGGCATAATCTCATTTTAATTTTTTTTTCTCATTTGATTTTGACTCTTTTTGGAGCTGTTTTTCCAGTGGAATTAACCAAAATCATTATCAAAATCGAGTTATGAGCTAAAATTTGTGACCTTTGAATAACCAATTCCATAGTACCCAAAAGGGTAGGGAAATCTGAAATTTTTGTCAAAATGGCACAACTAAACCCTATAATGAATCATGAGAAAGGATGGTCCTGGATTTGTGCATAGGCACTACCTTGTTCACAGCTTTTGTAGTGCTATATCGGTGTAAATTTTAGCCTAAAACTCGATTTTGAGAATGATTTTAGAAAATTCCGCTCCAAACAGTTCCAAAACTGAAGCGGGAATATTTGAAAAAATACCTTAAAAAACTGACTGAAATAGTGAAATATAAGGATTTTTGATGATTTTCGAATATATCCACTCTTTTTGGAGCTGTTTTTCCAGTGGAATTAACCAAAATCATTATCAAAATCGAGTTTTGAACTAAAATTTGCACCGATATAGCACTACAAAAGCTGTGATCAATGTATTGGCATTTCCTATGCACAAATCCTGGACCCCCCTTTGGTTAAAACCAGCTAAAAAGTTTTCGAGTTATCCTCTAGTCAAAAAGACAAACAAACAGATAGACAAAAGTGCAATCAAAGTTGAATAATATGTAGTACTTAAGTGCTCGCTTCGCTCGCCCAAAATAGTGAATATAAATACATTTCCTTGAACTACCATAGTTGTTGTAATGAGCCTATTTATTACTCAACATACGTGCATAATGGCCTAGCAAAAGATAAAATAAAATAAAATATAAAGTCAAATACAACCATGCATTTGTCCATAAAGCCGACGAGACCATTTGAATATCTGAAGGAAAATCAACAATTTAAAATCAGGTTTCAAGTTTGGGAAAAAAAATCTACACTTTAAAATCTTAATTTTGGATTTTTTAAAAATCTAAAAACTGCCCAAGTATATGCCTATATAATAGTATAATTACACATGAATATGTCCACATAATTTCAAATTCCCTTTTTTATACTTTTGAAACCTGTCTTATATCTATTTCAACTTGTTAAGTTCATTTGAGCATATAAATAAATCTTTTTTTTACAATTTTAATTCTTTCCATCAAGGGCACTTAAAGTCCATTCCCATGGATTTTTTTGCCTATCAAAATCATGCTAATAATAAAAATAACAAAAAAGCGCATTTTTAAGCATTTTTCTAGAAAATTTATGCTTTAAATCAGTTGGATACATATTTCCAAAGGCCTTTTTATGCAGAATTTGGATACTAAAACCACAAAATTTTGTAAATTTCCTATTTTACAGTTTTTTTAATATATGAAATTGGTATTAACACGATCTAGAATGTATTTAAGTCATTTAAAATCGCAATTTTAAGTTCTTGAGATTGATTTTTTGATTCATTTTTTTGTCAAATTTAGCATTTTTTTTACTAGCTAGGTAGGACCATAAATGTTATGTGTATAAATTTATAATGTAAATTGCATAATAAAACTTTGAAGCTCATGACTTTGTGTAATTAAGGTTCAAATAAATTCAAAAATAAATAAATAAGTAAAATGCAAATGATCACGCAAAACCTTAAAGTATCCATAAATACAAGTATAAGATAAGTACATGGGTGGAGGACAAAATCCCCTCAAAAAAATGTACAAAAAAGTTGACCAAATAAATATCTCAATGTTAACTAGTACTTTAGTCTTAAAAGTAGTATCTAATTAAAAGTAAATTTTTTGATAAAAAAAAATATTTTTAATAATAGGTTTAGGTTTAGTTGGCTATGCAGGGTTAAGTTAAATGGAGAATATTATATGAAAAATATTTTAACTATTGTAAATTTATAACCTGATGAATGAAGGGGCCTTAAGGGTCCGGATTTATGAAACATGACATAAATCCACCAAGACCACCCAACCAGCCCCTTAAAGGGTTCTCTACTTGAATATTTTCTCTTAAATATTTTTTTAAATACCTTATACAGATAGGTACTTTTACCGTATAATGGCCTCTGAATTTGAATTAGACAAGCCTTTTCCTACTCATAGTAATAATAAGTTATAAGAAATGAAATATTTCTTATTTACTTAAGACTTTTATGAACAGAGGATCTGTCAGATTTACAAAAAAATTTCATTTTTCTTTAAAAATATAGGCTTATAACACAACTCTTACCTATAAAAATATTATAAAAATACACTTTTACAGGTATACCTAATATAATTTAGCTATATAAAACTATGATTTATACAAATTTTTATAATAATATAGACAATTTAGGAACGAAATTGAAACTTGATTCGTATTAAAAATTGAGAATTTACCTCAAAGATTAGCATGAATATAGGGCTAAAATTAAACTTGGTCTTTTCAAAATTTGAAAATTATCATTTAGTTTAACATAAATAGAGGTATAAAGTAAAATTTTTGTGATTTTTGTGTATATTTTGTCACTTATTTTGTCTAGAGAGTTCATTTGTCCCTTGTCATATTTCTCAAATGGGCCGAGACCCACCGGGTAATCTCTCAAAATGACACAAAATTCAAAATCCGAGCCAAGAAAAGCTCAAGAATTTGTTCAAATAGGTAAATGCACTTTAGCTCATATGTATCAGTATTATTATTATTATTATTATTACTATATTAGTATCTACAGAACTTGTACAAAATCATTACCATTTAGTAGAAATTTCAAAACTTTGAAGTTTCTATACTTAATATATTGATTTAAATACAGTTTTAAAGGATAGTACCTACTTGAAATGTTGAAATGAAGATTTTATTTATGAGTTTTGACTCTTTTCTCCATATTGAAAATTACAGACTCACTTGATGACAGAAATATTTTCTGCCCATTTAAAAGCATATTTTAAAATTTTTCGACTTTTAAAATGTGGAAATTAATTTATGCCAGCCATACTTTGGAGTCATAATATCAATAAATATTATTCGAAACTTGTATCTAACCGACAAAGTTTCTATTTTTGGATAGATTTTACACCTATTTATAAAAAATTTTGGAAAATTTTTTAGGTTAGATTACTAGTATAAGGTTAGGTTAGGCATAGTGTTTGAAGATAATCACATAAAAGTTTAATTTTATCCCTATTTTATTTTAGTTAGGGTTAGATTAGATCAGAAGTAAGAGATTTTTAAAAATTTGGATTAATTTCATACAAGGGTAAATTTAGACCAAATATATAAGAGTAAATTTAACTTAAATATGGATGAGATTAAGTCGGAATCTTTTCAAAAATCTTGTGAATTTTGCTCAATTTTTTGTAAAAAAATACTTGTATTACTAGTATCAGTATTTTATGTATTTTGACAGCTTGTCTTGGGTAATTGAATATAAAAAATTAAATCAATAATTGCTCAAGTCGAGACTATTGGCAGTTGGTAGTGTAAATTCGAAAATAGTCATAAAATTCAACAATTTGCACCTAATCATGATACTTATACATTCATATTTGCATTTAGAATTTGTTGACTTTTCTCATTTACTAGTAGGTTTCTTAGAATTTAGAATAGCTTTAAGATCATAAATTTGAGATATTTTGAAATTTTTCGATCAAGGTTGGCACAGCCGGCTAAAATAAACTGGATATAAAGGACCCATATTTTGGCAAAAATGGCAAAAATGAAAATTTCAACATATAAATCTAGGATTATATTCATTTTTAGAGTTCAATTCCAAATTATTTAGTTCAAATTTCAAATACTACCAAATAGGTATCAAAATCACATACTAAATACGAATATTCATACAGGATATCTTAATTTAGTATATCATAGTTTTGACCATTTTGGACAATTTTACCAGGTGTCTAGGTTAGATTAATATAAGCCAGCTAATTACCAACTATGTTTTCGAGATACTTTTCATCTTTTCAAAAAAGAGCCTTGTCAAATAAATATAACAACTTGGAAGCCATACGAATTATTTAATTTTAAAAATGACCAGTAATCTATAATTAAGATTATTAATAAGTTCCAATAATGTTAGATAAATTATTTTTATTTATATTTATAAATACACTATAACATTCTTAAAAAATTTCAGACCTCTAGGTCATCTAAAAATAGGAAAAAATTGTTAAAATATGATCAAACTCGTACAAAATACCTGATACTTTTGAATTTTTTGACTATTAAACATAGTAAAATGGCCCTTATACAACTAATAATCCTATATAAAGGTAATAATACATCTACCTTGATAAAGAGTCTTGAATATTATACAAGTATTCTTAGTGAAATAAATTTCAAAGTGTAAAATACACACTTGATTCACGATGGACTTAAAATCCTGAAATAAAATCTTATCGAGAAAGGATCAGTAAATAAAAGCAAACTGCATTACCATTCAGGCACTCCCCTTTCAAGTTCAAGTCGCTTTTTTTGAGACCAAACCATGGTTTTACCATATACATATCAATACCTTAGTGAAGCCCTTAAATCCCTTATTTACTCAAATATACAAAAGTACCTACCTACAAAAGACCCTTAAGCTATGCATTATGTTAAATTATATAAGATAAAAAAAAGTATATTTTACAATACCGAGTATCCTTTGTTCTGAACCTCACAAAAAGCCAAAAAAGGCTAATTTGTCTCACTTTTAAAATCAATTTAGAATTGATAAATAATCCATACAAGATCTGAGATATATGTAGAATAACCTTAAGGTTTACTTCAAAAATGAGAAATATATGGTCAAAATAATTTAGGACCTTTCTAGATCAATTTGATCGTTTTTATGCAAGTTATTATACGTGCTCAGAATTCAAGTTTTTTTATAATTATCAAATTTTTTAATCACTTGGAGATTGATCAAAAGATACATTTAATCGACATACCTATAGGTAAATTTTTGCCGGCGATTTTCAATAAGATTAAATACTCAAAGTCAAAGTCCAGAGCTTTTAACATAGGTATTCTAAATACAAAATATGAGATTAAATCTTTCGATTTTTTTCCCTTTTAATTGCTTATGAAAATACATGTTTCATTTATAAAAGTCTATTTAGACAAGTTTGACAAGGACCCATTATCCATTAGAATTAGATTAGATATGTATCGAAAAAAAATAAAAATTTATAAAAAATGCCCTACATAACCTATATAATATGTAGGGACATTTTCAACATTTAAATTAGTTGTATAATTTTAAATTGTCATTCAGCTGATGATTCATTAAGAACCAAATGTTCAAACCACATTTAAAAAAAATCTTTTGTATTTTTTCTTTTACTAATTTTTGAGATACATAAACCATCTATTTTTGGATTGTGTGTGGTAGATTGTCATCAAATATAGGCTCTGATTTAATCTCATCCCTATTTTGGTTGAATTTATCCCTATATTTTTGATCTAACATAACCCCTGTATGAAATTAATCCAAATTTTTTTATTAAATCCTTTATTTTCGAGATACATAACCATTTATTAGCTATTTTTGTCGTAGATTATCATCAAATATAGGCTTTAATTTAATTTCATCCCTATTTTGGTTGAATAACTATATATGTATCCCTAATCTTTGGGGGTAAATACAACCAAAATAGGGATTAAATTAAACTCAAGTCCTTTACACTGTATTGTACTGTTGAAAAAATGGTAAAGTAACTAAAGTAAGGGGTAGGTTTGTGATGACAAATGATGTATTTTACAAAACCATTGTCCTTTTGCTAAGTGTTCTTTATACTATATACTATGGTAATGGTATAATATCATAGAAAAATATTACAAAAATAAAAAGGGTTTCAACAATAGGATGAAATAAAGCAAAAAGGTTCACACAGGTACTTTTGTAATGAAATAAATAAAGTACCCTACCTACCTAGAAAAATACTCAAGACCAGATCGATTTACAACCAGAGATTCACTTTAGGTCTCAAAAACAGGATAAAATTTAATTTTTCATAATTTTATATAATTTAAAAAATGTCACGAAGCTACAGTATCAAATACAAATTGGTCAAAATTTTGACAATTTAACAAAATTATCGATAATTTTTTTAAAATTTTAGCATATTTTGGATTGTTTTAGTGGTATTTTTGAAGTTTTGACAGTCCAAAATCACCAAAATTTTAACCAAAAAAGAAAACTTTTCAAGTTTTTACGTTTATTTTCTCATTTTTTATTTGGATTTTGATCAAAAATTCTAAAATTTTCAGCTAAAATGTATCTTGAGGAAATGATTTTCAAAAAAGTTCTAATTTTTGCGCTTATTTTCTCATTTTTTATTTGAATTTTGATCAAAAATTCTAAAATTTTCAGCTAAAATGTATCTTGAGGAGGTGATTTTCAAAAAAGTTCTAATTTTTGTGCTTATTTTCTCATTTTATGTAGAAATTTTAACGGATTTGGATATATTTGATTCTTATAAAGAACTTGTATAAAATATTAAAGTGTATGTAATTTGATTTTACCAAAAGTATCTTTACCATTTCAAATTTAGAAATCTTGTAAAAATTCTCACAATTAAATTTATGTAGGTATACCTTTGTATTTTTACATAAAGTGTATCTAAAGATAAGTATTAGTAGTAAAAAAAATAAATACTTTACATTCTACATAGTATTCTAATCAAATATCCAAGTGTAGTTTCCAGTACATAAATTGAAATCCAAGTATTTTTCTTAAGACTCAAGCGTAGATTTGACTATTTTATGTGGCTTTTAGAATTTTTGTTGAATTTTTCCAGTCAGTTCAAAGACATTTAATATCTTTTAAAAACAACTTTTTAAGGTTTCATTTACATACAGAATATAAAAAAAGTAAAAACAAAAACTCGCTTAAACACTCAATGAAATGGAAAATCAAAATATAAAAATAGTGTCCTCAAGTCTTAAACAATTGTAAGGGACCCATTCGTACTTATTATCATAATATTGTATAGGTACAAGTACCAATATCACCCTTAAACTCCAAGAAACCATTCCAATAGTTAATCAAATTTCACATCTAAAAAATCTAAAATTCAAGTTTTTCAAGCAATTTTTATTAAAAATTTTGCAAAATTTCATCGAAATTTTTAACTAATCCTAAATGAAACTTTGTATTTGAAAAATTGAAAAGGCATTTGAGTACTATTTTGAAAATCTCGAGACTTTTTGATAAAATTTTGACACACTTTTATACCAAAATAGATAAAAATTTCGATCTTTTTATCAATTTTTTGAAATTTCTACACTTTTTTGACAAAATTTTGACATTGTAAGGTTCTAAATTAGAAAAAATCTCGCTTTTTAAACTAGTTTTTGAAAATTTTCCAGTTTTTGGCAAAATTTTGCATCTTTAGATTAGCAAAATAGTTAAAATTTCAACACTTTTTTGATACTTTTGTAAAAGTTTTAGATTCGACCTTCAGCTATGTAGATAGGGGACTTGTAATATTGTATAATGTATAGAAATTTAGAAAATTAAACATTATTTTTTGAAATAAATGAATGTTTTCTTGCATTTGAAGGACTTGTAAGGGCCCTTGTTTTCTTTTCTTTGTATTTTTCTACACTAAAAATGAGATTTTTATCTTTTTTGTCCTTAAGAAGAAGTTTAAAAAATAGTTACATAAGGATTACATTATACAATACTCGTATAATAATATGTATAGTAATATAAGTAAAGCTTGAGAAAAAAAAAGGATTTAAGGCCCCCTACCCCTTGCCCTCCACCTGGGTTCCAACCAAAAAATTCTCAAAAAAGGTTATTTATGGACAACCAGGTTAATATTTAAGGGTCTGTTTATGCCATTATTTTTTTAATTTAAGGGTCCCTTATATTATAATACCACATGTTTTAAACTATTTTGTACCAAAAAAAATACTTTTAGACTACTAAAGTACCTAGCTAATCGTATGGGAGAAGTAAAAACCGAGAAAATATTGCATTTAAAAGATCGAAGGGGGTTCAAATTACGAGGTTTTTACTGATTTTAATGATTTATATTTTTAATAGTCACTTTTATTTGCACCATGATCGTGCTCAAGCATTTGTAACTAGCTAATTAATTTGAAAAATTTTTCCAAGTTCATTTTGAAAATTTTTAAGTGCTGTAATTTCATCTAAAAATAAAATCCAATATCAATATTTGATGATCAAAATCCTCTGATACATATAAAGTAGTTTTAAAAATATCAAAAAAAGCTATATTTTTTTGGTATTTTTTTCCTAAACTTGAGATGTTTTACGAGTTAAAAACCCTAAAAATTTGGTATTGAGGCCTTTTTTGATTCAAATTTACGATCGTTATTTTTCACTTATACTTGTATTAGTGCTCATTTATGAGTTTGAATTTGAATTATACAGAGTTATTCAGAAATTGGTTCACAATTATGAAAATTTTCAACAACCAAGTGTTTTCTCTTACTGGGAAACCTCAAAAAAATACAAGATAAATCTCATAAAAATTAAAAATTTTGACTCTTTTTGATTCAAAAATACAAGATCTTAAAATTTTTCTAAAATGTGAATCATACCTACTATACCTATATTGAAAAGATCCTATACCCTACTCGTATTTGCATGAAAAATTGTATTAAAATTGGATGAGATTTAGACTTGAAAAAATGATTTAAACCCAAATTTTTCATGCTATCTTGCATTATAACCTTTTATTTTTGCAGTTTCAAAATATTTATCATTTTTGAATAACCCTGTATACTCGTATCAATAAAAGTATTATGAATTCAATTTTTCAACACTTTGAAAATCCATTGGAAATTATATGACCAGTAGTATTCTGTTAGTAGTAGGTATCATAAAATCCGAACCTGCTATAAATGGTGTGAATCAGATCAAAATTCAAAGTAAAAAGCATTAGTTTTATGGATGGAACAATAAGAATTTTATTTCAAATTTACAATCTATCTATCCTACATATATATATAGGTATATATAATACCTATATAAATATATGTAGGGTACTTGTAAGTACTATTTGATCGATAATAAAGGACTTAAAACCCCCAATTTCCTGTCCATTCAATGATTTCTCAACTTTTTGAGAGAGAGAAATTTTTTGTGGAAAAGTTTTCAAAATCTAAAGAGATAATAAAGGGGAAGAGTATCTGTATAGGTACTTCCTTTTAATTCAAAATTTGGAGCTCAAATTCCGCAATTTTAAAATTTTATTATGCACTTTTCCACTTGAATTTGAAATTTGAGGCTTTTACAAAGCACTCAACTTGTATACCATATACACAGGGTAGTTGAGGAATTTGAGTCATATTTACGGCCCCTACTGTGGTCCAGTACAATTTACAATTTCAAGTTCAGAAACCTAATGGAAATTTCCCCTTTTGGGGTTTTTGAATTAAATTTTATTGGAATAAGAAGAGATATATTTATATTTTATTGGTGAAGGATATGAGGCTATTTAAAAGTGCAATCAAAATTTCCCAAGTACATCTATTACACTATTCAAGTATAGAGATATTTGTGTAATAAATACATATTAAATGCAGGTCATTTTGATCTCAAAAAACCCTGTAAATAGTAAATATACTCTTGAAATATACCCTAAAATAAACATTACCCAGGACTCGTAAAATCCAGATATATATTTCTATATTATGGCCCTTTTTTTATGTAAAAACTGACCAAAAAACGGAAATAAAAAGCACTTAAAAACTTGGTTTTTCAACAATTTCAGAATCAAAATTAACTGAAATTTGAGATTTTTAAACAAAATCTGAAATTATTTTGAAAGTTTACAATTAGTTTAACATAAAAAGCATTGAACTCTTTTATATATAGGTAGACTAAAAAGAATTTATAAACAAAAGTTTACTTTTTTTTAAGTAAATATTTAGACTATTATGTCTATTAATAAGTTAAAATTATATTTACTACAGACTATATACATAGAAGTACTTTCTCTAGTTTTTAAAAATACAAGTAAAGTCATAATCTGATAAAAAAAAGTTCGATATTTCCAGCTTTCAAAAAGTAGGACACGATATTAAAAATATAATCTCAATTTCTCGTTTATTTTAACGAGAAATCAGGGTGTTTTTCAAAAGAAAGAAATTTATTTTTACAACCTATCATATCCTTATCAAAGAGTCTTATCTTTTTTTTTTGTCCAAAATTTAAATTTAAATTCTACATACTCATATACATATATGCTTACATACCATACAGGGTAGTTCAAAAATACAAAAAATTGAGAAATCTCATATAGGTAGGGTATATTTCTTTAGAATGAGCTCAAAAAGCTGATAAATTTCAAAACCTCGAGTTAAAATATATTTCTAATCTCTAATTACTAATACAATAAGCCGGTTTTATCCAAAATTTTGGAATTTCAGACCTCTAGATTGACAAAAAATAGCCTTGACATGTCAAAAATTGACAAAATTCTATATACCTTATGTATATTTAAATGACGCAAGTTTAATTTCGTACCAATTTTGGTTTTTTGGCCCTATAATTTTGGTATGACTTTACCCCTGTATAAGGAAATTAATCTACAATGTTAGTTTAGGTTAGGTTAGGTTAGAATTTAAAAAAATTTAGTTAATTTTAATACACAATACACGAGTAAAGTTAGACCAAAAATATGGGGGTAAATTTAACCAAAATAGGTGTGAAATTAAACTTGAGTCATAATAGACATTTAAGTCTAAAAAAAATTGAAAATTCATTGCGACAAAAATTTCAAATTGATGAAAAATTTGCATTTAAATTTTGAAAAAATTGATAAACTTTGGTTTTTAACAAAATGTAGTCTATTTTGAAACACCCTGTATAAGTATACATATTTGATAAGGAAAATGAACATTTATTTTTACTTATATATCTACTCTTGTATATGTATTATGTATATGGTACTTATCATGGGAAAAAATAAAAGTAAAAATAAAAGTGTAAGCAAGGGAGACTTTTTTGTTGAATGGAAAAAAAAACTTTTCACTTTATTTGCAAAACTAGAGCAAAAATATCAGTTTAAAGAACTTTTTTTTGCTAGCCATGTATAGGTTATACACGAGAATTTGTATTGTTATACATATCAATGTATATAAGTCCTATTGTTAAGTACATAATAAGTAATAAGGGTAGGGTACTATAAAAGTAGATAGGTACCAAGTATGCAAAAAACTCAAATTTGTTTTACTTTTCACAAATTTTGAAAGATAATTAAGGCCCCTTAGGCTCTATTATACATTTAATAGGGATATAGCACAAGTCCTAAACTTTTTTTTGTCAATTTTTGCAAAATATTACTAGGCTTTAATCAACTAACTAGAAGTTGATTATAAATTGTGCGAGCAAAGCGTTGAAAATCTCATTTTTTGGTTTCAAAGGTCAATTTTCTGGG